>PVLA01002841.1:0-244141 GCA_004027455.1 Hydrochoerus hydrochaeris
AAAAAGAAAGGGGAGAGCTGAGGAGGGGAAGAAAATTGTGACTCAAAAGCAATTAAGGTGACTTTTAAAGCCTGTGACAGTCTAATGAGTGTAGTACAGGTGTCATCACTTTACAAGTGAAGGTTCTCCAGTTAGTGAAGGTTCTCCAATTGGAATGGCTGGCACATCCTCAGGAGTGTCACAAGGATGGGACCTGCACATCCTGGGACCATCCTTGGGACCAGGTCTACTTGATGGCACATTCATTCCTTTTCCATCTGAGTTCTAAGGCAAGACAAACAATATTTAGAAGTTGATGGAGAGAAATGCACCATGATAGTGACTTCTTAATATAGAAAAAGAAAATTTCTCTTGGTCCAGAGCATGCACTCATAGAGGGAAGTTTCCTCCTTAGAAACAGCAGGTTTGAATCCTCAGCATCATTGGAACTCACATACCTTCCCCGAGACCCTCACCTGCCAGATAGGGGTTTCAGAAAATGCACCAGTTGGTTGACAGTGATATTAATGTATGTTTTCCCATTTCTCTCACTCCTGTGACAAGATGTAGTGTCACAGCAAACCAAATTAACACACTGGGAGGCTTTGTCATTAAAGAAATACAAGTGTGCTTTGATTATTGCCGGCAAGAGAGCAGAGTGTGTGGTGCAGACAGCAATCCTATTCTCAGAACTAATATTTCTGCAGACAGCACCACTCTGTCTCAGTGTATCTTGAATTGGGAGATGGGGTGTAATTTTTCAAATCTTGAGGGACAAAATGATTTCCAAGCTAGGTACTTAAAGGTATAGCCAGCCATACATCGCAATGAACACAGCTTTCAATGTTGCCATAATCATAAAAAAAAAAAGATGAAGAAGAAAGAGTGAGACCGTGAGAGAGAGGGAAACATGAGAGACTGGGGAGAAAATCACAAGAAGTGTTTCTAGCTGTCTTTGTAGGAACAAAATATGCTATTTGTGAGATTAAGCCAGAAAGGCACTTAAATAGAAGGGTAAAAATAAGATTAGTTTATCTGAAACAAGTTATCAACTACAATCAAGCAATTTACTGAAAGAACTTTAAGAGTCTTCACTGTACTCTTGTAACTGTTGTTTGCTTTGCATTTAAAGTGTTATCATTTTAGGACTTTAAAAACTATATTAACAGTATATTTTTTGTTTTGCCATTTGATTTAAATCTACTAATTATAGAAAATAGGTCCTAGACCAGGAATCAAATATCCAGGCTCTTGTGCATGTATTTCTCTCACTCATTTGTTAGTCAGTGATAAATTATTTCATTCTTTAGAATCTCAGTTTTTCCACCTGACAATAATCATGTCTGCAATGATGACCCTACTGAGAGAATTGTGCATATCAAATGGGACACTTAATGAGGAAGTCCTTGAGATTTCAGATCTGCCCTTCTGAATGCTGGTAGCGTCTCAGTAAGCACCGAGCTAGTTAGACCACATGGATATCTCACAGGAAAGGACAGATGTAGAGGCTGGAAGTGACATAGGTAGCTATAATTATGTCAAAAATGTACCTGAAATACCAATCATCTTAAAACCAATTCACTGTTTACTTACATCCCAAGATTGGAGGAGACATGACTTGCACCTACATCACATAAAATAAAAATAACAGTTCACATTATGGCCTCAATTAATTATCCCATTAAAAAGGTAATATTCAGTCCTGAATAAAAAATAGATAATTACACCTGTTGCAAAATAGTGCAGATCTAAAAATAATCTGACTGTAATCAAATATAATGATTCACAGGAATCTGTATGATGTCTCCAAAGTAAAATATTTAAGGTTCCCATGAGAGACAAAAATGATCTCCTGCTCAATGACCAAAGAGTAGAGAACAATGACTAAGGAACAAATTATTGTCCACTATCCAGTTCTGCAAACAATAGTGGTTAAAAACAAGTTAAGAATTATTCAATCTTTTTCAACTTGCGGAGGAAGTTTATAGGGATAGAACCCAAACCTCGAAGAACCAGATCCCAAAACCAGTGTCAGGAAGAATGACCGGGAAAATATTCTTCACAACAAAAATGCAGCAAGCAATTTGTGCCTATAAGATGATTCAATTTTAAAAAATCTTATGTTTATATTTTATTTTTTTCTGCGCCCCAACCCTGAAAACATGTCAGTCCAGGGAAAAACAATGATGTTTTACATAAAGAAAGGAAGTTGCAAAGGTTTTAGAAATTTTTGTAAGAATCACAGGGATATGACTAAGAAAACATTTTCTAAAATTCTTAGGCCATAATCTTCAGTTGAGTTCCATGGGAAAGAATTAAATTTAAATTACTGCTTTGCTGTAAAAATATGAATGCTTAAAAAGCATTTGTGAAGATGATACTATAGCAACTGATTGGCTATGATTGTCACATGGAAATGTTAGCCAGCAAAATGAATTTCCAAGGCCATTTTAACACATATCCATTGTGAAACATATGGTAAAAATGAAACTCATTTCATACCCATGAAGATGGAGCAATTATTTTGGGAAACTGACCGCATATATTCAGAATATTGGATCAGTAAGCAACCACAAGGGGACAATAATTTTTTCCCTAGAAATGGAGTACATATCTTCAACCCCAAAGTAGCATTGCTTGAACAATAATTCCCTCAATCTCTATTTCTCAGATTCTCTCAGTTCATATAATAGATGTGAAATCTAAGTAATTCAGAAGTCAAGTGTGTAAAATTTGTAACTCTATTCCTTTATAACTGAAATTAACCTAAATCTCAATTCCCATTTCCAATAATGATAGAAAACTGAGTAACTTAAGTCTAACCAGTCTCATTCAGTTCATAGAGAATCTCAGAGGAATCTATGTGCAGTGTTTCCATTCTCTCAAAAACGAAGCAAAGTTCCTTGTGAGCCAATGTTTTCAATTTTGATACAGTAAAATTTATCAAATTTTTTTGTTACTCTTATTAGGGTCATTTTTAATGTTTTTGTCTAACTCTAGGTCATGAAAGTCATATCTTGTGCTCTATTTTCGATAGCATAGTATTTATGCCTGAATCTGAGATCCATCTTGAATGAATTTTAATGTGGACTTTAGATATGGATCAAAGCTCACCTTTTTTTTTTCCTTTTAAGTTGTTTTGATACCACTCTACCATTCTGCTGCAAATAGTTCCTAAATTGTTTAAGCACCCTTGTCAAAAGACTGATTGACTATACATATTTTGATCTATACCTAGATTTATATTCTGAAAAAGATGGGTAATTCAGGAGCCCCACTTTATTCTTTTTTTCTCAAGATACGATGTGAATTGTTCTAGGCCTTTGCATTATACTGTACATTATACAGCCATCTTCTCTATTTCTAAAAAATAGCAAACTTTTTAAAAAGTTGTTGAAATTTTCTGGAATCCATAAATTACTAGAGGAAATGTCTATATAATGGATTTCTCCAACCCATGCATATGGCATCCCATTACTTAGTTAGTTCATGCTTTAAATTATGCTGTACAAGATTCAGTATCAATTTCCTCCATTTCTTCGATCATGTGTAATGGCTTATATTTACTTGCCCCTCAAACCCTCCTGTACTTAAAGTTGGAGCTTTTGAAAAATGATTGGATTATGAGAGCTTGTGACTGACTTGCTATTAGGAGCTGGGGTCTGGTTAGAAGAGGCAAGTCACTGGGCGGGTGACACTCCCTAGTTCTCTCTGCTTCCTGCATGTCTTCGGCAGCTATTCCTCCAGCATGTCCCTGAGCTATGCTGTCCTGCCTTGCAGCCAGTTGGCATGGACTGAAACTTCTAGGAAATGTGAGACAAATAAACCCTCCTTTAAATTAAGGGCATTGGGTACTGGTGTATCAGTGCGAGAAAAGTAATTAAGACAGTCTTTTTAAAATAAATATATCATATGTGCACATATCTAAATATTCTTTTTCTAAGTCTTTAGAGAATAATCAGTTGACATGATGCCCCTTTACAGGTAAATGCTTTATTTGGAATGGCTTTTTAAAATACAAATACCCACAGCACTATTATCAAATCATGAAACTTAAAATTCAGGTAATGCTGTTCATTAATTTTTCAAATTGTGTTCTTCATGGTAAGATCAAATTCCAGACTAAGTGTTCCATTAAGTTATTGTCTCTTTTAATTTAAAATAAAACTGTTCAATATAATTTATCATGACAATAAACTGCTGCATGTTTGCTCTGTCTAATGTGATTAACACTACCTATATGTAGCCACTGGACACAAAATGTGTATAAAACATGAGAAATTTACAATTTTTAAATTATATTTAATTAACTCATCAAAATTATACTAGTTACATGAGAATGGTAGCTAATACACAATACAGTGAAAATCTCTGGGAATATTCTTCAGTTTTTTTTGTCTAATATGTCCTTGATATTTTCAGTAAGGTTAGTTAGTTCATAGCAGGTCTCTTAATTTGAGTTTTCCAGATGTTTTTTCATGATTAGATTCACAGTATGAATTTTGAGGGGTAAAATTTTGCAAATGATACTTTGTTCTTCTCAGTACCTCATATTCAGAGGCTCCAAGGTATTGATATGTTTAATTACTTGTGATTTTTCTTTGAATTACTTAGTTGACAGTGTTCTTCACTGTTAATTAAATAGATTTACTTTTTTATTTAAGAAATTTTTTAAAGAAGGACATAATGACAGATACCAGTAATCTCAACTATTAGAGAGACTAAGGCAGAGAGATTGCAAGTTTAAAACTAGTCTGAGGAATTTAGCATGACCCTGTCCCAAAAATAAATAAATAAATGCAAAGGTTCAAGTGTGTATTATAGTAACAGAATACCCCTGGGTTCCCAGTTTTGCCAAAAAAAAAATGTATCTTGTACAGGGATATTTGAGAGTACACAGATAACTTTGCTTATCAAACTGTTACATGTTATTTTAATATTGATTGATAATTCTTGTCGAGGTTATTACAACTACTTTAAAATTAATTTCCCAAAATTCTTAATTATTATCTACTGAAGGATTCATAGGCACAAACCATCCCATCATTACCAGAAAAAAATTCTGAATTACCATTTGAAACATAAATTTTCTTGATTCATAATGATTGATTGAGAAGGAAACAATTAGAATAGGTTGAATGTAAATATATGCATTGAAACATGAAAATGGAAAATATAACAGATGCCAAATCAGGAAGTGTCACTAAAATGAGTAAACTAATTTTATTTTACAATTATATGTTTTTATCATTACTATTTGTATGCACTTGCCATTTTGGTTCGACATATATACACATGATTATCTTGTTTAATCCTTAAAACAATCCAGTAAAGTAGTGTTATTAATAGCCACTTGACAAATGAGTCTGAGCTTAGAGAATCATCAATGTCTTGGGTCATACAAGTACATAAAACGTAGGCCCCCATGACTGAATGCAAGATTATATGTGTACATCATTCTAACTTTATTGGGACTTTTCTATATTTTTTTTTAACTTAAGGCTGGAAGAATTAGTGTTACTTTTTGAGATTTCTAGTTAGCTGGTTCCATATACCAAACAAGTAGCTGAACTGGCATTCCATCTGCGTAGACAGTGTGTTCAAAGATAGAAGCTGAGTGTTATTAATATGAGAAAAAGAAGCCAAAGCTGCTGAGAGATATATCTGAAAGAAAGACCAGAAAAGAGAAGCATTTAAGTTATGCATATAAATCAAGTACTTTCAAACAGATCTTTTTCTTGAAGAGATAATTTCCCAGAAGATAACAATATTTCTGGCTTCTCCATTGGGTCACCTCATGCATACCAAAAAATACAAGACTATTTTCTTCCCCTTTCATTCTTTGGATATTCGTCTCTGTAACTTCTTCAAGGCAATGATACTGGCTTGAATTAGTAATATAATTGAAGAGAGAAAATATATTTACCCTAGATTTCTAATAGACAACCAACTTTTAATTCAGTTCAAGGACCAATTATGTAATTTGTAGGTCTGGACCGTACCACTAAAAGGCTTTCAGACCAATGATGATGCAGAGTTATGAAATGTTCACTGATATTAAAGAGCCAGGGTTAATAAAATAATAATACACATTGATATTTACTGCATACTTAATACTATGTAGCAAGTTAAAAGTATTATCAAAGCAAGTAGGTCTAGAAGTGGAAATAATGCAAGTACAGGGTGGCCTTATAAAAAAGTTTCACAGGGGCCAAGAATTTAGCTCAGCGGCATAAGCACCTGCCTGGCAAGCGTGAGGTCGTGCGTTCAATCCCCGGTACCAAAAAAAAAAAAGTTTCACAGTAGAAATGCACTATAGCATCGAGCACTATGAGTTGCTATTATACCTAAAACGTAGATAAGGTGTAATCCATAAGTGTTCCAGAAAGGTAGGCTGTCATTCATTCCTTTCTTTTACAGCCACAAATAGAAAAATGAATTGCAAGAAAATATGACAGTTGTTTTTACAGAAGTTGAAAAAGAGGAGTCATCAATGTACTTATTTAACTCATTTTAATGACAGCTGGCTTGTGACACACCTCCTATTCCCTGCATGCATCTCAATATTATACTTAAGAACAGCTGGCCTCATGACTTCAAGCATTCTCTAAATTCTTTGTCAGACATTGATTTGATGACTAGCTACATAAACATGCCATGTGAAGTAGTTCTACAATAAACTGTTGAGACAGACTTTGTATTTATTGGCTCATGAAGACATTTTAAAATAGGAGTTTTTTGGTAGGAAAATTAAAATCAGAAATCAGTGTCAAGGACCAGAGATGTAGCTCTATGTAGTATGCAAGAGGCCTTGGATTCAATTCATATAACAGCAAAGGGAGTTGGAGATAAGAGAGGGAGAGAGAAAGAGAGAGACAGAGAGAGGTAAGGGGAGAAATCAGTATCGACAGAGAAAACAAATGATAATGTCAGAAATATGGCAGTCACCCTCAGTGGAAAAGACATCTTGAAGCAAAACCATAACTCAATGGAATAAAGAATCTAGAAGTTCATTTTCTGTCCAACGTTCTCAAAAGATTGCTATAACATGCTCCGAGATAAAGGGCTCAGCATTGGTGTTAAGCACAAATAAGATGATAGTGACAGTGGAAGCTACATGGAAACTGTTGGTGAGGAAGAAAAATCACAATGTACGTAACTCCAAATGGGCTGGGGGTTTTGCTGTTATTTTGTTTTGTACCTTGCTCTGGCCAAGCAGACTCTTGTGCCCCTGAGTTATGTTCCCCAGTCCCAGAAAAGCTGCTTTTGCCTAAACCTCAGCTACAGACTTCTGCTACCCTGACTGTTGTTAAAGTCTTCATGACAAAATAACCCCTACATTAAACAAACAAGCTTTAAGGAAGGTAATTAGAAATCAATTTGTCTAACTGTGAACCAAACAGATATTTAAAAAAAAAATTAACATGTTGCTTGAGCTGTACTATATGGAAAGTATTTATTTTCACACATTTTTGACTATATAACTGCATCATTCAAAGGAGGAATTTGTTGTAAGAATATAGAAATTGGAGTGCCCATAGGCCCTTTGGGGCTACCCGGTTTTGGAAGTCTCTCCTTTGGAGAAGAACAGACATGTTTTCCATAGCTCCTCACAAGCAAACCATAGGCATTTCACTGAAACTCCACCAATTACATATTTTGCCAGAGACTTTAATTGGGAGCCAATAAAGCAAAGACACAGGGAGTAAACCGAATACCTCTAGCAACGGTGATGGCATTCATCTCCTGGCAACCGTGACAGTGGCAACTTCTAATAATCAGGCCTAGAGCAGTAGGTCAGACTCCTTCTGTGGCATCCTCCTGGATATAATTCTGGCACATTTCACCTATCTACTTCGGCTTCTTCACATTTTTTGAGAATGGTTTTAAGCCTTCCCAATTATTACTGGTGTTATCCAGTATCCTTTCAATAAATTCCTTCTCTGTTTAATTTACTCAGGTTTTGTCTGTGTTGTTTCCAGTCCACAACCTTCATGAATAAATGTCTTTTATTTCTTGTTCTTTCATGTTGACATAATAAGCACTCAGTTGTTGAACTGTATTAAACTAAAAAGTTGGTTGCCAAATTCTGAAAGCCTTTAAATTTTTAAATGGACTATTCTGTATTTTATTTTTCAAGAAAAACACCATTCAGTAAAACTCTTCTGTTGATGTTCTCAGTATTCTCTCTTTTAAAATCCCATCTATTTCCGTGGCTTCAGCAAACATCTCCACACAATTAATGCTACAGTCTCTATCCATACTTACATTTTTTTAATGTTCTCAATTCATTTTCAAATGTTTTCTAGATATTTTCATCTGGGTGTGCTCTTTAAGGGTGTCATCCAAAAATTAAAGTTCTCAATTTATGTCCCAAATCAGATTTTTTTTTGGCTTTCCTATTTTTCTTACCTAATGACAAGGTCTAAAGTCTTACTGTCACTTTTGAGTCTTTTCTCTCCTCTTTATTACTTATCAAGACCAACTACAGAGTACTTTAGTGTTGTGAGTTTGGGGGTTTGTCTCTGAGTCTTATTGACTTTACCACTCTTATTATACTCTTATTGGATTTAATACATCTGGATCATCCTGAGAAATAGCCAGAAGTAAAGAGCTAGAAGAAAAAAGAACTAGGCTACTACTGCGATCTATCAAAAAAGATTGTGTCTGACCATTAGAATACAGAAATTCAATTTCAAGAATGACCTTGAAAAAAAGATTTCAGTAGAGTAGTGGTAATGACCATGAGGCTCTTAAAGTATAAGGAATTGAAAAAGCACAGTATAAAAGTTGAGGCTGGAAAGGCAGGCAGTCTCTTGAAAATATTAAGATCAATCAATGACAAAAGGAGGAATACATTTGTGATAAGGTTGTACCGAGGGCAGTGGTCATGAAACACGAGAATTAGAGCCATGCTGCTGGGATTCACATCCTAGCACCATTATTCCCTACCATGATCAGAGCCACACAGAAAGCACCACTATGTGCCTCGTTTCTACATCTGAAATGGAGCTAATTGCAGTAATCTCAATGAAGAGTGAATGAGTTTGTATAGATAAAGCACTTCTGAGAAAGCTAGAGTGAGAGGAAAGCAGCTCAGATAACATGATTATAATTTTAGGGTGAAGATGAGGATATGATAAACACTTAGTGTTGTGTAATCCATTTGTTGTTCTTCCCTGTCAGAAACACTAGGCAGATTGTCCTGGTGCCAAACTGAAGACAAAGGATTTTTTTTGCAAACTTCACTGGGATACTTAGTAATTACTTTGGTCTCAGCTAAGTCAGAGAGACTTAGCTGGTAATCTCATTCCTCACCTACAGTTCTTTTCAACCTTTAGGTACTCCTCTATCCATAAATCCATAGGCGAAACAATTCACAAGAAACCAAACATGAGCTGCTATGATTCGCTACCTGTCCCTTTTTGTTGAAGGTGTTGTGTAGAGTATGGAGTTAATAAAAGGAAAGCATAAAGGCTAAATTGTAGATAAACGTTTATATGGCTTAATATTCTAGAAGAGGCCTCATAAAATTATTGTTTAAAACTGATGGGCCTTCCTTTAATGTGGTTTGGAAACATTTACACACCCCAGATAGCTATGTAAATTGGAGAATTACATCATATTATACACAGATGTACATTTTGTCTGTTCTGGGGCTATTGGATTTTACCCTTCCAACCAGGAAAATGTGCCAAGGAACTTCTGAGATTATGGGCCTTAAAACAGGGAATATAGTTCTCTCTCTTTCATTCCTACCCCACAAGTTAGACTTGGGCCATGTGCAGTTTCTGGGATCAATACATTTCCAAATGTCAGACCAACAGTCAGCACTCATTATTCTGTACAGGGTAGCTACTGAAACGGCAGTGCCTCCGGATGGAAATCAGAAAACACTACAAACAGTGCCTTAAGAGTGAGAAAACCGATAACCCTTTACAGAGCTTTGGCATCTTCCTATCTCATTTCCTTCTAATAATAATTCCTCTGTTTAAGGGAGTTCATAAAATCCATCTTATAAATAATGTCACTGATGTTCAGAACTACAGTCTTCTCATTTGTACTATGCTGTAAGGCAGCCTCTATGCATTGAGTTCAGTTTCTACTTCTAGGATGTAATACAATGCAAGAAAATTCACCACCTACTAACATATTTTAAGAACTACACAAGCAAGAATTGAAATCTAACAATATTTATACTTTCAACATTTATCTCAATAACTGGCCTGGGATATATGAACTCAGTTTAGATATAAAGTGTCTAAATATATCGAAACCAAATCAAATGGAATACTTTATTATATGCTTCTTTGGGATGTTCTTGCAAATCTCATCCAAGGAACAGAATCCAGTTTACTGTATTGTTTAAATCCAAGGGCTGCCAAAGGAAATGCTGACCCAAATAATAGATAACTTTATTTCAAAAATATATTCATTCTTTGACTATGTCTACACCTACTATTTCTCTAAGGATAGGTGCAGTGCACAGAACATACTCCCTTTTACAAATTTCCCCAAGAGCAGGAACTGTGTTGTGCACTTCTTTCTGTACTTCACTGCACACATTCCTGAAAACATTTGGGGCAAGAGAAGGTCTAGGAGACAGAATTTAAGATTATGAGCATTATTTGCCAATGACACAGAACTCAACCACGGAATACTAATTTCTGCACAAAGGCAATATAAATGACTTTAAGCTGAAATCTATAGAAAATACACAATTTTTAGACACAGTAGTTTCTTCTGTATGCTTACTTATTAAGTAAATTATGTTAACAAGTACACAATATGAAAAAACAAGTACAGATGTAGCTTATAAAAGTTATAAGATTTCAGGAAAAGATATGCATTTGGTATAAAAGTTGGGTCTTCTTTGGAAAAGTGATGTAAAGACTCATCAAGAAGGATGCCCCATCCAAGTTCTCAAACTTGCTTCATGTTCCCTACCAACTGTCTGCACCCTGGAGGTTCCCATGCTCTAAGAGATGATAACCCTCAGTTTGTTTAATCTCAACTAGAATAGTTTTGCAAATTGTAATTCCATAGCTGTATTGCTTTTTTGGTAGTGAATTTTTAGTTTTGTGTAAATCCCTCAAAAATATTACCATCTGAGTTTAATCATCAAAATATGGAAAGAAAACAAAAAGATTTGGGGAGGTTTAATACTTAACAAAACCAAAATCTATTAGAAAGTGATTAGGGCGGCCACACTGACACATTGTCCAAATAAGCCTGTCACACCACTCACACAGAAATCCCTGTAAACCATGTCATCTGGACACATGATAAAACGTCCATCTTCAAACAAATATATGCATATAAACACTCCAAAGGCAATATAAGTTTTCTAATTTTATGGGAGGTAAAAAGCAATACCCACTAAAAAGCTAATGGTCCTTATTAGAGGACATTCTCTCTCCCTCTCTCTCCTCTCTCCTCTCTCCTCTCCCCTCTCTCCTCTCTCCTCTCTCCTCTCTCCTCTCTCTTCTCTCTTCTCTCTTCTCTCTTCTCTCTTCTCTCTTCTCTCTCCTCTCTCCTCTCTCCTCTCTCCTCTCCACTCTCCTCTCTCCGCTCTCCTCTCTCCTCTCTCCTCTCTCTTCTCTCCTCTTCTCTCCTCTCCTCTTCTCTCTCTCTTTCTCCTTTACATCATTTCAGTTTTGTTTCTCCAAACTAAGAGTATCTATTCAGTTGTTTCCCAAAAATCTCTTTGCATTCCTAGTTTTTTCTTTTTTCATTTTCTTGTTGACAGTCCATTAAGTCTGCTAGAAAGTAAAGTTTGGGTATAACATTTGAAGTATTTAAAACAAATACAGCAGCACTGTAAATATTGACAATTCACCTATAGCTATGATGTTAGAAATAATTATTTGAAAATTCCCACAGCAACAAAATATTAATTAGAGAAGTCTGACTGCTCAGTGATCTAAGGTATTTAAGAGAAAAGACACACATGCACACAAAACTGCTGGCACTCTACCCTCTCAATTTTCTCTGTCCTGGAAGCTTCATATTTTGCACTCAGTCCTTCACTTGACTCTAGAGCTGAGAAACAGAAGGAAATCCACTATTCTGAACATCCTTCACTCCCACCCTCCCTATCCAAGCTTAGTTTTCAAAGCCTAACACAAAAGGTACAATATGTGTCATTAGCTCCATGGCCCAAAGGTACCTGACTGGAACTGGGAGCTTGTCCAGTCCAGACAGAAGGAAAATATTACCCTCCTATTTAACAAGGCAGTGCTGAAGGATTAATCATTAAGTAAATAGAAACAAGCCAGGAGGTTTGCAAAAGGGACCTAGCCCCACCCCATGTTCTCAACTTTTTTGGGATTCAGGACGGAAATTATTACAGGAATAGTTTGGAAGGGGCTTCACTAACAACCACCTTTCAGGACAAGATAGAACAACATGTGAAACCTCAAGTATGATGCAGCCAAGAGGGAAATTCAGTGTCAAAGCCCTCCAGAGAACATAAGTTCCTTTTGTCTCCTAGCAGACGTCCAAGTGCAGGATTGATAAAACCTGGAGAATATTCACAACCTGGTCATGTGTTTCTATGTGGCTTCAAGCAAGTCACTTAACCTTTTGGCCTTGGCTTTCTCAAATTAAAAGTGGATTATGTTACCATTATTGTCAGATATCCTGTAACTATTCACACATGGAAAATAAAAGTCCTGCCACATGTCCTTACTGTGAGGACATATCCAAATAAATGCTGCTTTCTTAAGAAAAACTACTTCTGTAATCTAAGCCAGGAGACCTGAGGCATTTGTCTGTACCAAATAGAGCACATGCCTTCTCTTAGGAACTAGCAAAGGCATTGCTTTCATGAATGGTCTCACCTTGGAACTGCAGCATGCCTGGGCTAGTCTGTGCAACTAGACAGTGTTTAAAAGATACAGACATTTCAGGAAATGGTATGTTAAAGGCAATTCTCTATTTTAAAAAAGAAGTTGAATAATAATATTTATCTACAATTGATTTAATCTGTGCTCTCTTTTAGATTTTCCTATTACTTGCACTGATAAAAATATTTTCTAGATATCTAAAATGTGATGAGGTCACTACTTAATGCTATAGAGAAGAGACACAATCTCTGAATTTATGGCAATTTACACTATCACACTTGAGGAGAAAATAGCACAAATGAAATATGTAAGTTAAAATATAAAATAGAAATTTGGAGGGAGAATTGAAAGCTACATATCCAAGGAAGCTGGAGCAGAGCAGCCATTGGAATGCTGTCTTCTTGAGTGCAGGGTGATCTGGAGGGACAGCAAGTGATGACCTCTTTAGTGCTTGTATGTGACATGCTAGGGCTCAGGTCGCACAGAGCATTACTTGGGATACCAGTGCCAGTGGTGAAGTACACTGACACATGTGTAGCAACACTTGGAACCAGAAGAGCTGTAGAATATCAAAAGCAATTCTGTGCAACAAAGGCAAGGCCAGAGGCATCACAATCCCTGACTTGAAAATATACTAAATAGCTACTATGATAAAAACAGTATGGTACTGGTCAAAAACAGATCCAATGATCAATGAAACAGATTATAATAAACAGAAACAACTTTAGACATATTCAGTCAACTTATCTTTGACAAAGGAGCCAAACAACTTTGCTGGAAAAAAGATAGACTCTTCAATACATGGTGTTGGAAAACTTGGCTTCTCACATGCCAAAGATTAAAACTAGACACACATCTTTCACTGTTCAGTAAACTAAAATCAAAATGGTTCAAAGATCTGAATCTGCTGAAAGACAGAATAGGTAGAGCACTTGAAGACATTGATGTAGGCAAAGACTTTATGAACAAAACCCCAATCACACAGAAACTCTCACAAAGAACAAACAACTGGACTCTCATTTTATTTGGAATCTTTTCCACAGCAAAAGAAATCACCAACAGAGTGAAAAGACAACACACAGCATGGGAAAAACATTTTCCAGCTGTTCCTCAGACAAAGGATTAATATTGAGAGTATAAGAAGAATTGAAAAAAGAAAACCCTTAAATACCTAGTCAAAAAGTGGGCATCTGAAATGAATGCTCAGATGAAGAAGTAGAAATGGAAAATAAATATATAAAAGTATATATAAAATATATAAAAAATGTTCAACATCACTGGCCATTTAAGAGATACAAATTAAAACAATGCTGAGATTCCATCTCATTCCAGAAAGAATGGCTGTTGTCAAGATAACAACCAAACTGCTGGTGGAGCTGTATCCCAGCTATTCCCCTTCTTGGTATCTTCTGGAAAGAATTAAAAGCATCATAGCACAGTGATATATGCACACCTGTATTTGTAGTGGCACAGTTTGTAATAGTTAAATTTTGGAAGCAGCCCTAATGCCCATCAAACAACAAATGAATAAAGAAGTTGTGAAGTTTTGATACATTGGAGTACTACTCTATCATAAAGAAGGATATATTTGAGACATTTCTAGCTAAATAGATATACCTTGAGACCATGCTTTTAAGTGAAATAGATCATACACACATGTTTAAATACTGTATTGTTTCTCTGGAGTGAGAAACAAAAAGTGTGAAAAAGGACCAAAATGTGTAATAGATATCAGGAAATGGAGATAAAATGCTCAAATGAGAGAGGAAACATGAGAAAACAGAGAGAGAAGGGAAAAGGACAAGAAAAAAAGAGAATAGAAGTAAAAAATTGAAACAAAGCTTTTATAAATAAGAAGTAGGGTTTAAGGGAGGGGTGGATGTAGGAAAAAAAAGAAGTAGCAAGATACATCATGTACAGATGCAAATTCCTTATGATGAATATTATCAATATGTCTATTGAAAATCTACCAAAACATGGAAGCAGCATAAGCCCATTGTCACCAAGGAGCTCTACATCAGCTCTATCAAAGTTCACTAAAATAATCCCAGAGTCTGTGCATCCATATTATGGGAGGAATAGTGAATGACAAGTCTGCAGGAGTATAGAAGAATGAAGGAAAAAAGAAAAGATTACAATTCAAGATCAAAGGTTAAGTGACAAAACAGTAAAGATTTGCTTCAGTTGATAGCTCCTTTCCTACCTTTATGTTTTGGACAGGAACACTCTCTCTCTCTCTCTCTCTCTCTCTCTCTCTCTCTCTCTCTCTCTCTCTCTCTCTCTTTTTGCCATCTCATCCCAGTGGCCTTTGTAGACTCTATTCCATCTCTCAAAATTCAGCGTCTGCCGATCATGACAGATAAGCACCATCCTGAATAGGAAGAAAACCGAACATGGTAGGTTTGGAACCCATAATGGCTAACAAAAACAAGCAAAGAAAACTGAAAAGGGTAAGGGAAATGCATATATATTAAAAATGGGATTAAGTATTAGATGAGTAGATTAAATGATGCATGGTCATAATTGTACCAAAAATGCAGTATTTGGCATCATCTGGAATCAATAAATAAGATATTATAGAGGACAGGAAAGATTAAAATCCAGTTGAAAAGAATAAAAGACAGCAGAATAAATCAAGAGCAAATATAAAGCAACCTCAGAAAGGAGAATAATTTTATAATTGAAGCAAAACTGTATAGATAGGATGAGAAAGATGACTAATACCCAAAAGGATTCCCTGCCCCTAGGTCTTCAGTGTAGTTTGAACTTTGAACCCCAGCCTTCTAACTCATCCCTCTCTTGTTTTGTACCCTTTTGTCCTCATCTCTATGTTATTTTGGCAGGAAAGCTTCCCATGACACTTAAATTGGAACAGCCTTTTCTACTCCTGGCATAATCATCACCATGTATGTCTCTAGCACATCTGCAGTGAACTGTCATGTCCACAAATACATACCCTATGCAGTGTATAGCACTGAGTACCTTTGAAACTTAAATGAATGGGCTAGTAGATGATTATCAGACTTTTAACACTGAGATCTAGCTGCAAGACGTAACACCACTAATATAAAGGTGAAACATGTTCCAGTCCTCCAGAACTCAGAATCTAGTGGTGGTAGGGGGTGACTTACATAAGTGGAATTACAAAGTAAAATTATAAAGCATTTTGTAATACACATGGTCCTGCTGGAAGTATGAAAGGAGCCATCAAGATTGCTGGGAGGGTCAGGGTAGGGCTGCATAGTGGAGGTGAGCTCTTTGCTCAGACTTAAAGGCTAGGAGGATGCTCACTCTATAGCTAGCAGAGAGGAAAACCAAATTTGAAACTGGAGGAGTGTAGTGAGAGTAGATTAAATTGGAGCTCAGTGATGCTTTGAACTGCAGTCTTTGTTTTATCTACAGAAAATCACAGCCAGAACATACCGTCACAAGTTGAAAGCTAAATTGCTTTCGATCACAAGTTCCCAAAGGGTAAGAACCATGTCTTTGGTATGTTCTCTCAGAACTTCATGCCTCCTGCACGGTGGGTGTTCAGTAAATATTTAATAATAATGAGTTGATTTATTGAGAGCATTCATTTTCCATATGCAGGGGGTAGAGCTCTCTTTTTACTTTAATTACTATTGCTTTGATCAGCACTAAATAGCATTTCTTAGATAGCGGTTTGGTTCCTTGTTAAGTACTTTGGCTGCCTGAGTTTCTAGCCCAAAGGCAAGTAGCAGTAGCAGAGAATAACACTGTTCTTATTTTATGTAAGTGATTTTGTGACCCTTCCTGTGTACTACTGAAACAGTGGAATTTGAAAGGACACTGTTTGAAAATAGCATCTGAATGGTTGTTGGAGAGGATGATTGACACTAGGAAATGTAGGGAGTAGCCTGGCAGGAATCAAGGGCAGTTTATCATATGGCAGAGGCCAACATAAAATCAGAAAGAGTCCTTCCAAAACACATGTGAGGGAATGGATGGGCTCCTGACTGGATGGTGACATTCAAGGGGAAATCCAGGACTAGCCATCACTATTGCTGTATATGCTACAGATGATACACCCCCAACACAGTAGGGGAATGGGGGCAGAATGGAGCCTCACCTGGACGTCCAAGCATCTCTGCCATCCAGGGCATCGGTGATCAGACAGCTCAAGTTCTAAAAAGTTAGTCTCTTCTCAGCTGAGCAAAGCATAAAACACAGCCGAAACTTTGGCCAGGAAAAACCTAGAGACTGGTGCCCTCTGGCAGATCTCAGCCAGATAATGAAACAGAAGCACAAAGAAGATGAGAGCTGGTAAGCACGAGGAAACAGTAGAGGGAGAACATGTACTCCATTCTCATGAGCTTCCGAGGAGAAAGTATTTAAGAAGGAAGAAGATCAATTTACTTCCTCATACTGCCCAGAGTCTAGCAGGGAGCAAGTGATCAGTACAGATCAAGGATGGGACTGGGGCTTTTGGGCAGGCATCCTGGATGATCTTAATTCATATTAATAGGTGTTAAATATTGTACTTTGCATGCCATAGTACAGCCTGTTATGCATAAAACATACAGAGCAATATTTTCAAAATGCAATTCAGATTCTTTCACTGTCCTGTGAAAAGCTCCCCAATGGATTCCCATAGTATCACTCCATGATTATTGAAATGCAGGGGTCACAAACTCAAAGAGTCTAGAGGGACCAGACTGTAAGTATTGAACATATGTTATGAGATTGGAAGAACCTCTCAGAATTAGAGAATGTGTGACCCATTTGAAGAGAGCTGATGGTGTTTGCCTCCAGCCACGTGTTGCCATGCAAAAATGTGAACCCATGGATGCTAGAACTCTTAATTTTTCAACACAAACTGGATATCCAAATTTTCTTGTGAAATCTAATTTTGGAATATTGGATCAAAATTATAAAATATAGCTCATGCCAAGCCAAATGTCTCTGCATGATTGTTCTGTCCTCTAGCTGCCAGTTGGCCTCTTCTGGGATAGGGCTTAGGCCATTCTACAATTAGTGTCAGCTAAAGTTATTTCATGGATGCTGGTGGAGGAGCTAAAATTGTAGGAAATACAATCAGTGTTGTGAAAAGCAAATGGCCCGGTCAAAGGGCTCTGCTTGCATCTGAGAAATCTAGAGAGTAGCATCCAGGGCTAAGGATAAGACACTAATATAAGAGGCCTTGAGAGAACAAGAGTATGTCACTGCAGCAGAGTCAGGCCCTTAGATCTATAAATACTTTAATAACTTGCTGAACCAACAAACTATTCCAATGAGTGGCCTCATCTGACCTTCACTATAGTACTCAGAATTGCAGGTCTCTAACTTGACAACTTCATTTTGTTTTCAATTCATGTAAGAAGAGGCAATGAAACTCAGAGAAGTCAGAATATTCTATTACACAAACTCTCAGAGCAATATCCATCTTTTCAGAGCATCCAAGTAGATGAATAAAATAGACAAAAAATAAATAATCTCAGGTGGTTATTAATGGTAGAAAAGAAGTAAAAGAAGTCAGTAGAACAGAAAGGGGGTGGTATAATTGGGACATAGGTATCTCTTTGGAGGTAGAACCAGATCTAAGAACTTGGAGATGTGAATGATGTAGGTAAAGGTCTCAGGAAAAGGCATTTTGGGCAGAAAAACAGATGATACAAAGTGTGAAGAGCCTAGAACAGTGATGGCAAACTTATGACATGTGTGCAGCAGCAGGCATGCAGCGCCTTCTCTGTTGGCATGTAAGTCAAGTTTCCGCAGCCTCACCCCAGTAACTGAGCACTGGATAAATAGCACACATGCGGGCAAAGTTGGCATGTGTGATAAATAAGTGGGCTTAGGGCTGCAGTTTGGGCATTTCATCTCTAAAAGATTCAGCACCACTGAACTAAAGTGTTAAACAAAGGAGGTAGAAAAAGGCATAATTTTGTGAGATGAGACCACAGGGTAATTGGTAGGTGTCCCACAGAATCCAGATGCATGGTAAAAATTTGAGTTTTGTTCTACTTTTATTGAGAAACCATTGAAGAGTTTCGTGAATACTGTTTTGAAAGATCACACCAAACATTATGTGGAAAATTGACTTAAAGACAAAGAATAAAAAAGATGTAGATCTTCAATTAGGTAAATGCAATAGACCAGGAAAAGATTAAAGTATCTTGAGTTGTGATGAGTTTCTATACAAGGGCTGAGACAGATAAACGAGAGCACAGAATAAAGGATTTTGAAAATCAAGGTCAGGTTTTGAGAACTAATTCAATTCTTGAGGAGATATTGCAGGTGCTAGCCACAGAATTGATGTGACAATAGAAAAATGATTTATTGGTTTACTTGTTTGTTATCTATTTTCTCCCATTGAGCATAAACATTATGAGAAATATTTAACTTTATGGCCCTCATCACTACTACTATCATAAGATAATTAAGCACCCTGAAGGCATACACTGTGCTAATTTGAATTTGAACATGCAGTTATCAATGCATCATATTCTGTCAATAGGTGATTAAAGAATGCAATGAATAAACAATGGAAGAACAATGTATCGAATAAAACAACCTGGATTTAATGGAAATATATTAGAAATGTAGCAGGCAACAAGATTGCTACAATAATATCTATCTGAAAGGTAAGGCACTATATTAGAAGGAGAAATAGAGTAGAGAAGAATGGAACCTGTATTTTTTAAAGAAATGGACAGAACACGGCAGTTGCAGTAGCCCATTGATTATAAAGAATAAAATTAACAAACAAGTAAAAGATGACTAATAAATACGGTGGATTAGCAATTCATATTCCTTCAACTCCTGCCTCATATTATTTATCCAATATGTTTCCCTGGCCTGCAGAGTTTGGAGAAGTGAAAAACACATTTCCCAGAGGCCCTTGCAGCTAGTGTTCTACAGGGATATAGGTTTGGTCATTTACATAAGAACTGAAATGCAGACAGCACCATCTGTCTTTGCTGTTTGGAAGGCAAGAACAAACTAGGATATGTTAGGTCTTTTCATACCACGTTTATCAGAGAGCGAAAGGTCTAGTAAATAGGTACACATGTGTCAAGAAGAGTCAGGAGCGAGGCTTTCATTTTGTTCATACAGATTACTGCTGGTTCAGCTGTAGTCCTAGGGCTGACAAAAGTAGTTGTCACTTAATGATAGTACTTTGCTGGTGATGACCACAGTACCAGCTTAGAGATTATGGTAGCATTGATTATTGTGAAGAATAATCAGCCTCTTTGGTGACCAGCTATAACATGATGGCTTCAGGAGCTATTGCTGAAGATAGCATACCATATATTTTGTTTAGTCAGCCCCTCAGTTGATTTCAATCCATGGTCAGCTGGATCTATTGCTTCAGGTCTATGGCCAGGTGAAAGCATCATGGTGGAAAGGTATGACAGAAGAAAGCAGATCATCTTATAGCAGCCAGGAAGCAGAGAGAGAAGATCCAAAGAGAAGGGAGCGCCAGTGGCAAGATCGAGTACCCAAAGTCAGAGCCGCAATCTACTCCACTCAGCCAGCCCCACCTCTTGTTTTCATCACCTACCAATAACACAATCAAATTATGGTTTCATCAATGGATTAATCCACTGAAGAAGTAAAAACCTTTGTGATCCAATCAACCATCCAAAGCCTGTCAGCTTGCAAATAAACCTTAACCATATTGAGTCTTTTGGGGGGAAATTTTAGATAATAACCATAACAGAGGACAAAGCATGTAGTTTTGTTCCAAAGAGGGCCTATGTGTTGACCAGAATTCTTTGTAACCAATAGAAGAAAATTCTAGTTTAGACAAACACAGAAAGGACTTGAATTATTTGAATGGTTTAAGAAAAGCTCAGGAGATCAAAGAAGGCCTCAGAAAGCTAGAAGCAAAGCATATTCCTAGGAAATGGGGATCAGGAATTGGTATCAGAGTAAACACTTCTAATAGTTCCTGATTCCATGAGTGACATCATTTTAAAGGTTTCTAAAGAGCCTTATTTGCTCAACCTTAGTCCTATACCTGCTTCTTTTCTAGGGAGACCAGTTCATCTAATATGTATTTTGTTCAAATTGCCTCATGGGGAATAGAGAATTCTTCAAAAATAAAAGCACAGAGGTGCTGACACTAAAGCAAAAAGTGGCTGCCAGATGGAACAAATAACATGACCATAAGAGGAACCAGAATTGGCTAGGAAGATGGGGAATACTCCTCAGAGGAAATGAAGAACAAATATGCTAAACAAAAGTAAAAGCTGGTGTCCAGGCTTCATGGGAAAATGGAGGGAAAGAAGGTGCTGTGGGCTTTCAGACAACACAGACATAGGCAGTCCTAGAACAGTGAGTAGAGACTTTTTGGGGAGTGGAAAAAAAAGAGCAAGTGTGGTGAGCTAGTGTGAGCAAGAGACCCCTGATAACTATGGAATGTGAAAAACGTGAGAAAGAAGGCTTGGGGAACCCACAGAACAACTGGGTACTAGACTCTGTGTGGCAGTAGTGTAAGGAGAGACAGATAATGAGGCAAAGCACAAAAAAGTGAAGTGGTACATAGTGCTTCGCACATTAATAGTCCATCGTGGTTACATGATGATAGAATGGGAGACGTTAGCACCTTCGTCGTGGGCCTACCCGGGACACAGGATGTAAACTGTATGGATATGGCAGATCTCTTTCCAGTTTGTTGTCCCCCTCCATGCCCATCCTTGCACTAACCTAAATCAGCACATCGCAAATAGCACCTGACCTAAAGTCATCATACCAAGAACAACAACAAAATGAGATAATGAAAGAACAGATATGAAGATGAATAGATAGAGGGTATTTTTATAAAGAGGATGGAGTCTAGAACCCCACAGGTTTCTGATGTGGGAAGTGAAGTACATATTAGCATTATTTGGCAAAATGAGAAAGGAGGTTTTGAGGAAAAGGGGACGGTTGTGTTTGGCTTGGGAATGTTGAGGGTAAACTATCTCCAAAATGCTTTCGTATCAGGATTGAAAGGCAAAAGACTTCCATGAATGGTGGAGACACATACACTGTGCCTTGCCAGTGTGCTTGCGACCCAAACAGCCCTGAGGTTTGAACTCACAATGAAAGTACCAAGTTATGTGCTCAGTTATAAATCATGCTTGTCCTTGTCTTCAAACCTTTTATCTGTGCTGTACTTACTAGCGCATACCATTGCCTCTCTGTTTAAATCCCTCTAGACATGACACAAAGGTGTCCCTACTAAATTGCTTTTCCAAGTAGAGAAGGAGAAGAAAAAAAAATTTTTTTAAGAAATAAAGAAAAACCTCAGGGAACATTTAATGCCTGAAAAGCATTTCCCCCTGAACACCTGGACTTTCTGGGATATAAATAGTTTCCAAGTCCTTTGAAACGACTCAGGGGGACCTGGATCCTTCTGCGACCTCAAGAGCCAAGTCCAATCTCAGCACTCCACACAGAGTGATGAATCACCAAGAATGGAGACTGGAACTGTGACTAAGCTTGAGGAGTAATTTTTTTTCTTATTTATGATGTGTTTCAGATCTCACAACATCTGCTTGTTGCTCACTTAGCAGCGTATTTTATTCCTAGTTAAAAGTTTTCTAATTTTTTACACTACTAACTAATGTTTTCCTGTACCTTCTACCCTTTGCAAGAGTAGTTTTACATTTCTTTAATTTCCTGATAATTTCCTTAGAATTTCCTTATTGCACCTATGCTGTCTTCTTCATTTGAATCCAACACCACACAGGCTGGATGCTTTCCCTAAGGACACTCTCTGGTTGCACAGGTCGGAAGGAATGGGATACTGGAGCTTTTCATGCTGAGGGCAGCGGTTTTTCCGATGCATCTCTTTCGTGTATTTGCTTGGAGCCTTGCCTTCTCTTACAGTACTTGCTGGAGCATACACAACACTGGAAAGCAGTGCAATCAGTGAGAAGGCTCTTAACATCCACCTGCTCACTCGTCCAGAGACTATACCGAGCAGCTCAGGCAGCACTGATTACAAAGGTCAGCAGCCAACATGAGGCTGAGAGCTTCACTAAGCAATAGTCAGGTGCAGGCTCTTTTCTACCTCTTAGAGTTTTTCAATCTCATAGGGCAACATGCTCAAGTGTGTGAGTTGACCTCTTGGAGTACTGCAGCTTCGTGTTCATGATACTCATATTTTAAAAATACCTGTGACCCAGAGAGCTAGCAAGTGATGATATTAGAGAGGATTTGCATCCTGCTGTATGCAGCAACACGGGTGAACCTGGAGGACATTATGCTAAGTGAAATCGGCCAGCCATGAAAAGACAAGTAGGGTGTGATTTCACTTGTCAAAGGTATATCAAATAATTTCACAAAAACAGAGCCTAGGATGGTGGTTGCCAGGGATCGAGGGTAGGAGAAATGGGAGTTTTCATTCAAGAATACAAAGTTTCAGTTCTACAAGATGAATAACTTCTTTCAGTTCCACAAGATGAATCATCTGCTGAACAGTATTATGCCTGTCGTGACCAAGACCTAAAATTTTGTCAAGGAGGTAGAATAATTAAGAGTTCCTACAATAAAAAGAAGATAAAAGAGAGAAAATATAGTGCCAATGATTTCAATTTATAACCAAAGAAATTTGAATTTCCAAATGGAGCTACTTGCTTCTCCGCCACAGTGATAATCTGTGGTGGGTCTGGGAGTGGAGAAGAAGCCTCCTGATTCCCAGCCCTGTGGTGTTTCCACACATTGCAGAGCATATGACTGCAAAAGATCCACAAAAGTAACTGCATTCATTCCTCATTAATCAAGTTAGAAGGAAAACTTAACAAATAAAATATTGGAAACAGCCCTCAGGGCACCACTCCAAAGTTGGCCTGAGAGTCTGGGAGCCAGTGATCCCAAATTCCAAGACAGAGCTTCTCAATGATTCACTTTTCAGTGCTGGCTGCCTTGGCTTCTCACCAAATTTTCAGGAGCATTTCCAAGTAACCAGGCAGGCAGGCTCCATTTAGACCAAAAACCAGAAAGCCTGTTCCTGTCTGTTGGTCTGCCGTGGTTGAAAGTAGTTGCTTGTCAGGACTGATGAACACCTACAAATGTATTTTTGCTACTCACCTGTACCTGCCTTAGAAGAGATCTAAATAGGAAACTACCTAGTATGGAGTGGCTGAAGGAGCAGGTGTCTTGCTCCAAAGTATCCCTACTGATCTGTAAATGTCTAAAACTGCAAATAAAAATTATTTTAATTTTTAAAGGCTGTTTGTCTTTTACAAACTACCTGATAAAATGTAAATCTTCAGAGAAGGGAAATAAGATGTATTCAGCAAGGCAGAGGCTGCTAGGAAATACATAATGGAAAAGTACTGAGTCAGAAACCCTGAATAAGTCTTGGACCAGCCATTACTAGGAGCTCTCCTAAAGTCAGATTTCTGACCTGTATTGTGGCAATGAAGCTATGATAGAATTTCCAGTGCAAAGACACCACCATCCTACACATCTGAGGGAGGTACTAAAGAACGATTAGGTAAATCCTCCGTCTGAATGGAGTATTCCACACCACAAGAACCCGAAGAATATACACCTCTCATGCATATGTCCTGTAAACCCTTCTTGTGGAGAAGAATTAAAAAAAAACACATAGACATAAGAATCTAAGACTACTACTGATACATGGCAACTTACACTAGTCATGACTATGACTCCCACTGCCACTTACTTCTTCAAACCTATCCTCTTCCAGGTAGAAGGCATCTATGATAGAGTTTCAGTCCTTGTTTATCATGACTGTGCAGGTGCATGTTACATTGCAATGATCCAGACTTGCTAATCTTAATTGTATCATCCCAGACTCACTTATTCATTCATTTCTATTGAGCCAGTGGAGTGTAATAATACTCTTACTGACTAATGAAGAGGAAGGAGAAGAATAGGGTTCATAAACTATCGTCTCATTAAGTAACTGGGTGATTTAGGCCATTACCCCCCAGAATTAGTAGAAAATAGATCAAAAATCTAGAATTACTTTTATAGTTGTTCCAGACCAGTGCTTGAATTACGAACAAGCTCTGGATTTGTTATTCAGTTGTACAGAATATCTATTCATATTAATTCCCAAGTTCCAAGAATAATCATGTCTACATTGAATCTTTACTGACTAGAAAAAACATAAAAGAATGACCTAGGAGATTCAGAGAAGATAAAAGATAAGGTTAACAGTTAAAGGAGGTAGGAGAAGAAGATTAGAGAGGAATCATGTAGACTCAATAATTGATTATCTGACTAAAATTAGTGCTTCCAGGTGCTATCCAGGAAATCTTATTTTATGTGAGTATTAATCCAAAGCAATATCTGAGCATCTAAACTGAATTTTCTGTTTTCTGGATTTCTAAGTTTCTATTTTACTTCCACAGTTAGAAGATCAGCCCTGCAATCCTGGGAAAAGTTCTAAAAAACAATCAGTTCCCTTTCCAACCCCAGCAATTATTCTCAGATTCTCAGCTTGTAGCCTCTGCCAGGAAACTATGCAAGCGTTCATTCTCAAAGCAGGTGCAGCAGCCTGACAATAATCCAATAAAAAACCTATTAGCTGGGTCTCCATGACACTCCTGGTATCCATGGGACCCACAATATCTTTAATGTAGATAATAAATCCAGACCATTTCCTTCTGCAATTACTCCCAATATGGCTCCACTCCTAGGAGTGTTCTACTAACCTTTTGTTGCTACATTTTCTCATGAATGCTGAATCACTCTCTAATCTTTGCCATGAAACTTGTGCAGTCCCACTCAGTGAAATGGATCAATCTGCTTGTACTAGCCAATTGCGAGTACTTACTGGGCCATATCTGTAGATTGCAAACAGTGGGACTAAGACTGACCAACTTGTAAATTATCAGTCATGAGCTGAGACTCAAGTACTGACTGGTAAAGAGGGAACCCAGAGGAAGTTAGTACCACTGGGCTCACTATGTGCATCTCTGAGTAACTCTGTTTATGTAAGCTTCAGAACAGTAAGAATGTTAAGCAAAAATTCATGAAAAGTACTCCAATTCACCCCACATATTGTTCTTTCCTCAGTATTACTTTTATCAAATATCATCTCAATTCATAAATATTGACACCAAACTTTTCTTCCACCTGGGATTCAAGACCTTCATCATTAGGTATTCTGTATCCATCCAACCTCAACCCTCATTTCTCTGTTGTTAATACTCTGCTGAAAGATGCAAAATGCCTACTGCTAAATACATGTGATGCTCACTGTCTTATTGCTTCATTTCTCTGGACTATTATTTCTCCAAAGCCAGAAGCCAAAGTTGGTATTGCTCATTCTCATATAGGATTTGGCATCAAATATAAACTGAATAAACATTCGCTTGATTGCTTTTAGCTTTAAAAATTGGTGTTTTTTCCCCTTCTCTGTATTTTTCTAGTCCTAAACCACTGCATGAATCTTAACTATTCTTGACAGATTTTCTTAGGTTATTCTTGACTATATTGACCTCTATTCATCAAAGTCCAATTATGTTATAGAACTCATATGTCTTAGACTTTTGACTTGGAAAGTATTAATACTCTTAGAATACTTAAAGGTCATCTTAACCAACACTTTCTTTCTTATAAATGAGAAATTTGAAGCCAAAGAAAATATCTTGGGTCATTGGTTTCTACATACCTCTATGATATTATAAAACCCCACAGGTCTTCAAATCTCTTAGACAAAGTGGCATACTATTTACACACAACATCCTTCCTGCATCCTTTAAATCATCTTCAGAATTTTACCAAATATGATTTACATTTACACCAAATGTAATGATGCCAAATACAATGTAGCAAATACAATGTACATTTATACCAAATATAACGTAAATCCTGCATAAATACTTCTTAGGGAATAATTAGAAGCAAAAACATCTGTACATGCTCAACCAGTACCAATGCATGTTTTTGCCCAAATATTTCTCATTTGTGGTTGATTAACTCTGGGAATGAGGAACCTGCAGATACGGAAGGCCAGTTGTATATCATTTGTTTAAATTTACACATTTCATTACAATCAAGACTGGAAGCAAACCGGTTTATGCAGTTCAAACTGTCATAACTTTGTCTGGGCAACACCAGGAGAATGCCATGTCTTGAAGAGTGATTAGGGACCAATTCTTCATATGTAGGTACAAGGCAGATTCCATCCTGATGTTTAATAAATTTTCACTGGCATATTTGTTTTCTTAAATGTTGGGACTCATCCGGGCATGGGGGTGCATGTCTATAATCCCAACAGGCATTGGTTGAGAGGCTGAGACAGGAGGATTGTTGCAAGTTTGAAAACATCTTGGGCTACAAAGTGAGCTGAAGGCCAGCCTGAATGGCACCGTGAGCCCCTATCTCAAAAAGACAAAAATAAAAAATAAATGATAAAAATTAAAATTTTGGGCTCTAAACAATAAAACGACAAAATCAGTGCTGGATAATTTTAAATGTTGTTACATTTTCTGTTTGTCTCATGTTTAATGAAAAATTAAAATCACCTCAAATCTGTAGTAATTTGTCTTAAACTAACAAAAACATCTGGGTAGCTGTTAAATGTCTTCCAAGCTGCAACAAATCAACATCCACCCTGAACCAGTGATCCCCCTGGGAGAGTGTTCCCGTTCAGCAGCTCTCCCACAAACTGTAAACGAAGATCACAGTAAGAACCTGGGGAAAGACACAAGGAAAGAAAAATGGGTGCCATTTCATCAGTGGAGTAGGAAGTCCCCCAGAATTCTGCTGAAAATTTTATATAATCCCTTGTTGTTCTCTGAAAGGATGATATAAAGACAGACAAAGTCTCACCCTTACACATACTGTATCAGAATAAAAGTACTTTTTATAATAAGATAAGCTGCCAAAACCCAAACTCAGCTACATAACAAACTGAAGAGCTAGGTAGCCTTAAAATGGCCTGAGCATTTGTGAATGCTCTGTTTCTGATAATTACAGAAAAGTTTGCAGCTGCGCCTACTGCCAATTCACAGCTGTCCATTGCCTCTCCTTTCTAGAGATGCCCATAACTTTCATCTCTGGACTTCCCTTGAGTTTGCAGTTGTTGTTTAGCAGAGATCCAAGCCAATGGACTGAAAATGGAAATGATCTGTGGCGGTGTCACCTTGACACCTGGTCACCGAAAGTGTCTGCATAAGTCTTCCCTGTCTCCTCCAACTTCTCCTCCAACTTCTGACTAAGGACCACACTAGATCAATCTCAGCAGGCATTGGTTGAAGATAGCAGAGTTGTCAATCTTCTCAGCTTCCGAATATGTCAAGAAGGGTCGCCCTGCCTACTTCCACAGCACCCCTAGGCAACTGTTATTATTATTTATCCCGCTGAAATTTTGAGGACTATATGCTCCTACAGCTTAATATTCCCTCACCAATTAAAAATCATTCCTATGTTATACAATTATGGTGAGGTATAAATTTTTTGAAAATTATAGCAACATATTGACACAAATAGGCAAAATAATTTGTCAGAGTTACACATGTATCAATTATCTTTGCATGGCTTTTAGAAGATCAGAAAAAGACCCACATATTTCTTACACACAACAATATAAAACAACCCATCGCCCTGATAAATAGAAATGGAATCCTTTTAATGTAGAAGTTTTCAGATGGTACACACAAAATTCCTTCAGTTTTTAAAATTTTTCTTCTATGATAAAGCTACTTTTTAAACAAGTCAGATTTGAAGCAGGAATTATATAAACCTTATCTTCAGTCTCGATTTTGCTCAGCTAGTGTGAATTTTGGCCAAAAGATAGAAGCAGAACCCAAAGTTTCATAAAGCAGAAGATTTAGCCAGAAGCTTCAAGAATTGTGAGTGTTCTGTTTAGCCTCTAGACTTTGACAAGGGAGCAAAAGCCACTTCTCAGTTCCTCAAATGAGGTTACAATAACATGTTTTGTTGTATGTGTTAATTGGAAATGGATGCCGCATGCCAGAGCCAGTTCATTACTGACTCGATCTCCACATGACTATAATTTAGCAGGCAGCATGCTGATAACTAGCATCTCCTGTGGTAACTCCCAGTGTAAAGAATGCTCAAATTTTCTACTTCAGTCAGTGGCATTACCATCAGGTCTTCACAGTTTAATTTGAATCTTCACATAGAAACCACTTGTTTCTAATTTCACAATATATCTGAATTTCATCATGTGTCTTTCATTTTCAAAATATGGCATTCTGCATAAACATTTTAAAGTTTATGTCTGGATTCCTGGAAAACATTCCCAATTTATCTGAACTGAAACACTTTCTTAAGGAGCATCCATCCTAGTTCAGAGACTGACAATTAATTATAAAGAAGAAAATAAGAGAAATTTGAAAACCAAAAAGTACTATGAAGAAGATAAACAAGATAAGATGGTAGAGTGACATGAGGGATAGAAGAGGATTTTTCTAACCCTGGTGGCAGCAAGGCCTTGCATTTTGGCTAAGATCTTAGTGATGACAGCAGCAGTTATGCAAAAGTTGAAAGAAATGGATTTCAGCGAGGAGAGATGATCTGTGCCAGGGTGAGAATGAGTTCCTTGTGGTCACACAGAAAAAGGAGGTGAGTGTTTCTGAACAGTGGGGAAGGATGGATAAAAGGAAGAGGGTGAGGGAGGTAAGAGGATGGGTCAGATCTAGAATGACTAAAGTCCCTAAATCAAGCTAAAGAGCTTGGACTGCATGCTACATGTCATAGAAAGCTGATAGTAGGTGCCACCAAGTTTTCTATTTTTGAAGAGGCTACTCAAGCTATGGTATAGACATGAACTGTACATTAAGCGACAGTGAAACAAAGGAAACACTTTAGGTCTGAGACAGAGATTATTTATTATATGGACTAGGATTTTGATTGTGAAGATGGAAAGAAGTGGATTATACATCCTTCGCTCTGGCATCTTTACAATTAAGATTTTTGTTTTTGTTTTTAACTTTAAATCTGTATATTTTACAAATGCTATTTAAGCTTGGGTCTTTCCTCCAGGCTCTATCTTCCTTTCTTATACTCCAAGATCACTTAGAAAATGAATGCCCAAGCCATGAGTGGGGCAGTTTGGATGAGGACTGCCCCCTCCTCCAAAGCAGCATGTAATCAGAGGCGGGATTTGTGACAGGCAACTGGATTTTAAGGGTATTGTTAGGAAGTAGAGCCTGATCAGAGGAGGCTGGGCAAGGGCCACATGACTTGGAAGGGTATGTTTCCCTCCAAGATCTCCCTTTTGTTCTCTGCTTCCTGGCCACCATGTGTGAGCAGCATCCTTTAGCTAGACCTTCCTGCCTTGGAGCTAGCCCATCATGCAAGAGACCATGACTTTCAAAACTGTGGGCCAAAAGAAACCTCTCTTCCTCTAAATTGCAGCTGCTGAGTATTGAATCTCACAGATGAGAAAAATGACTGAGACAGTGAGTATATAAGTGAACATAAGAGGCACTCAACACTTGACAGGTAGGTTCCCGTATAATTCTGCTAATATGTGTTGTTTTTATTTCACATGTGTTGAATTTATCATTGGTTTGCAATGCTGACAGGATTATAATCCTCTAAAAGACTAGTACTTTTTTTGGAGGGAGGAGGAGGTCTTGACAGGCCTTGGCATATTGTTTGACATATATATTTAGTTTTAATTTGATAGCTTGCAAATGAATGAAACAAATTGGGAAAAATAGCATTGACATGTCAAATATTCAATTCAGCAAATATTTACTGAATGTCTATTATGGATTGCTCCCCAGGTAAAAAGCCAGCAGTGATAAGTTGAATTTTTGTTTCAAATGCAGCAGAACAGTAATATGTTTTCATGCAAAAGCAAAGGATTCAGTCCTGTTAAAGGTGAAGATTTTATGAATGATTCATGAAAGTTGAGGTTGGATAAGTAGGCTGAGATTATGATAGGAAGAACTTCAAAAAATACTGGTTTTCATCTTGCAAGCAATGGTGAGAACTTTTCTGAGTAGTTAACTCTCATGAGCAAAGTGTTAACAGTTTGGAAACATTTATATGGTAGGTTCAAGCACAGTAGAAGGCTGGAAGCTAGATAAGCGGTATGTATCAATCTCTTGTGTAGAAGGAGAAAGTTTTTAAAAGTAGCTGATATATTTTTAGTAACTACAATGGCTTATGTGTTAAGAATGACTTGAAATTGTATCTACATAATCTGTGTTAAATCTGGAGCAAAGCAGTAAGCTAATCATTATCTAATGTTACTGGTGAAGAACTTGAACCTCAGAGAATTTATGTAATATCTAAAGTCAAAAAAGTTGATATAGAAAGGCAAGAATTAATATTAGTGACAATTCAAAGAAGTGGACAGGAATTGCTGTTTAAGTATAAGATTACTAGAGAGGAAGCTGAATATCCTTGTATGCTGTCAGTCTTGGGACACCTGAAAATAGTGAGTTAGCGTTTACTGCTCAGAGTAGAATCTAATACAATGAAATCCATTCTTCATGAATTTACCGTATATTCTCAGTTAACTTTCAGAATAACTTCCATTCTAATATTCTTTCCCAACTAAACAAGCTTAATTTTACCATATTTATCTCCAAGTGATCTTTGTTTGCAAATATCCAGTGTGTCTTCCAAAAACAATAATTTTGTACCACTGAGAGTTAAGAGATTCACTGTATTTTTCTTTTCTAGTTGAATATTCATGGAGAGTTGGCTAACAAATTTAAGTTACAAAATTTTAGTGCATATAATTTTGTACTAAAGAATCAGAAACAAAAAAATCAGAGACATTGAAAACAGTTTGTGTGATCATTGTTGCTGTTTCTATGGTTTTGCTGAAAATGACCAAGTTTAGAATTTAAATTGTAATTCATTTTTTATTGTTTTAAACTTTTTGTGTACATTTCATTTTGTGGCATAAATCTGGGCACCTGTTGCTTTTGCAAAATTTTTTCTTCAATTTATGAAGGCAATAGCCCTTCATCCCCAACAAAAATTAGCTACATTTTCACACTGCAATTGGAAAATGTTGAAGTACTTATTGTGAGGTTGGAAATGGAAGGACTCTTTGTAGTGTCTCAGGTATGCAGTTCAGAATGGAAGAGCTGGGTACAGAGGCACACACATGTGATCCCAGCATTCTGGGTGGCAGTGGCAAGAGGACCCCAAGTTCAAGCTCATCCTGGGCGATATAGAAAGCCTTGTCCAAACAAAAAAGAGTGGAAGAAAAAAAGATCTTGATATCTTGATATTTTATTGCTATCCACATTCTAACAACCCGCCCTTCTTTATAGGCACATCCAAGGAAGAAAATAAGTCTCTAATTTTTCCATGCTTTGTCAAATTAAGGTTAAATTTTCCCAAACTGTGTACTATGTTCAATATGTGTCTTTACATTTTTTTAAAATCTATGACCATAATTCGTACTTGCAATAGCCCCAGCATATAAGGATACAAATATAACTATTCTCATTCTGCACAGATAGTTTCCAAGTTCAGGGGCCTTTCCTAAAACCCCACAAATGGCCATTTTCAGATCAGGTATCTAGATATCCTGCTCATCCATCTTCTTCCTCTAAACTGGCAGCCTCTGAGGCAGGGCTAACATTTTTCTCAATTAAAGCCACCCACATTAATTACAGCAGTTTCCCCAAGTACATGGAGGGAGTAATGAGCAGATGTCCTTAACCCTAAAGAGGAGCAAGGGCACAACCTCAGAGAATGATAACAGGAGGCAGCTTTGAGGTGATTTACAATGTGAGGCCAGGCCTTCATCTGCTGTGACAAATGGAAGCCAGACCAAGTAATTACTTCTGATTTTGATTCCTGTAGATAGCTACTCTCCCTGAACCCCTCAAATCACATTGTCCTTAGAAGCATTTTCTTCCTTCTCTTACCCTACATTTTCTGTCTAATTACATGGTAAATGCTTTGAAGGCAGGGACGAGGTCTTCTTTGTTCCACATAACTGGACTCATTGGCTCAGTTGATGTTAATGAGCATAAGGGTGTCATTTAGGGTCACCGAGGGCAGAAAAAAACATATCTATGATGTACCAGAACCTGTTAAAGGCTCTCATTTATAGATGTTATTGGGTAAGTGCAGATGTTCACTGATATATGTCCTTGACTTGATCAAAATTCAACCTGTTCTTTGAGATCTCTTTGTGCTACCATCTTCATGAAAAGTTGCTGATTATGCCAAGTGAATTTCCCACTTCACTACACTCATCCAAGCAACAGACAATTCATTTTTGGCCTCAAGCTGTATCCTGCTTTTTATTGTTATTTTTTTACATCTCAATTAAAATTAAAGTCCAGGAGCTGTATTTTTATGTTTTGCCCCATCCACTGCCCTTCCCTGCACACCTCTATTATCAGCAGGTATGAGGGCCTGGTGCAGACAGTGGTCCTACAAAAATGATGACAGTGATTTTTATAAATATGTTGGGATCTATCCTTTAAACAAATGTTGTTTCCTAAAAAGAAGTTTTCCTGAAAAGCTCAGCATGTTGCTCTTCAATATGTTCTTGAAAAGGAACATTTTTATTGTTTTTTTCAAAGGTAGGTTTGTCTTTTAGGGGTAGGTAGCTGGTGCCTACCTTATCATATGTCAGATGTTTTAACCTCTCATGTGTTTGCTACTTACCAATGCACCAGACACATTTCCCTGGTTGAAAAATCTGTTATCCAGTTTTAAGCATTCTAAAGATAAAGTAAAGGAAGAAGTATATAATTAAACTGTGGGGTATCACTATATTCTTGACTTCCTGTGCAAAGCAGACTTTTGCCCTTTAAAGGTCCATTGCAGTGGGAATTCCATCACAGCACACTTTGATTCTTCCTCCTATTGCTACTCTGACTCTGTTGCTCCACTGGACCATGAGATCCTGAGTGGTAAACAGGCATTTCTGATTTTTCTTTGCTTTATAATCTAGCATAGTGTCTTAGTTAATAATTCAAAAATCAGCCCAACTATTCAAAGACTGCTTCCCTTCATATTGCTAAAAGAATTCAGTCAAGAGACTGAACGATGAGGATTTGAGAGGCCAGATAAGGTTTTGTGGCTCGACAGGACCTGACAGAGTCCTTCGCGGATGAATGAAAAATAAGAGAACAGAGAAAATGAGTGGCACAGAAAACAGTGCCCTCAAAATGATGATACATAATCTGTGAGGGATCAACAAGTATAGCAAAACATATTAGATCATGGATAGCTTAAATACATCCAGATACTTCTTTGAAAATTGTTCACAAGTGGGAAAAGTATTTCCGTGTAGGGATTACCATGCATGTGACCTTGAGATGTCAGGCAAACTTTCTCAACCTCAGTTTCCTCATATTTGAAATTGAGTTAGTAATATTTGTCCTACTTCTCCTGAAGTGCAGGTGAAAGGTATATGTGATAACGTGTAAGTGACTGAGAAAAGCACGAGGGTAAGTATAGGAATTGTCACCTATTTTACCTGCTGATCTTAGAAAAGAATGCAGCTCCCTGAAGATGTGTGTATACCAATGGGATCCACTTATGCTCTAGCATCTTCCAGATGGTAAGACATCAGGGAGAGGTGACCAACTGCCACCAAAAATGGGTCTCTCCCCACTTTCTTTCTCTATCATCCTTCAGAATTTTGGGTCTGAAGAATACTCAGAAACACCAACTTGAAATGACCAAGTTGGAGGGACCAACACTCTTTTATATTGTGAGAAACACATTAGTCCTCATTGTTTCTCATTGTCTAAGGCTGGGGAAGAGTTCTTTCATCAAATTTGATGAATAAATGAAATTGCACATCAACAAAGACTTGGAATTTATTCATCAGTTCATTTAGTAATTCATACCAAGAATATATCCAGGTCATTTAAAAAATGACTCCTCTTTCTTGTGATTTAGAACTACTGGTTAATTGGTTTCTCTGCCTGGCTGATTGTCAACATACCAATATTCCTCATAACCAGAGTGTCCATAGACAGAGCAAAGTTAGGAAAGAGCAAAGGTGAGGAAACTAGCTTGTGTACACAGGGCTCCCTTGGGCTTATTTACTGGATTGTCACCTCAGAGCAAGCCAGGTTGTGACTGTCTACATAGTACCTACTTAGGCTGTGCGCCCAAACAATTCACTGATTCGGCCATGAGTATCAATAGTTTGACTGAATTTCTGGTTGCCTAATGGAGTTGATTAGCTGATTAACTTTAGTTGGTCAATTCAATAATACTATGAAGACAGACTTTTCTTTTTTGATAAATGTATATTTCTTCTCTTGGAAAGATTCATGATTAATTTTAATTACTTTCACACTAATAATCAGTTTAGGCGAAAATGAACCAAAAATTGCTGTAAAAGCCAAGAGATCTCTCTCCTTGTCAAGGAAACAAGTAATTTCTTGTGTCACCTAATTATTTTACCATAAAAATACATTTACTTCTTACACTGTATCTTTTCTCCTCACCACCGTGCTTTCTCTCACTTCCAGCCTTGTGACAATAGTGAAGCAGAAGATCTTAAATTTATGACTTATGAATTTCTGAAGACAAACTCTCCTCTTCACTGTAGCAGCCTTGCTTGCATAGGCACCAAATATCTAAGTACCTGGGACTCATTTGGTTATATGTGGATTCCATCTCAGCGAAATATCAGGCAGGCAAGTATTTCCAATGGCATTGGCACTTGAGCCTCATCCTGGACTATGAAGTTATATTGATGAAGTAGAGGACAAGGAAAATAATGAAGATGTAAGAAATTATGATGCATTCATAGAATGAGATGTGTCTCAATTTATATGGAGCATAAACTGGGAGAAGACATGAGGCAATAGTTGGAAATTGGTAATTAGGCAATGTGTATGACATGATGGCTCTCATATTTATTTCAGACACGATAGATTCCACTGTTTCCAAAGACTGATTTTAAGTGACAATAAACACTATTACAATTGAATATTCACTCCTGAACCTAGAAGCTCTAAATACAGAAATGGTGCCAGTGATAAGGTGGTTGGAAGGAAAAAGAAGTTTGTGTTCCAGCAGGAATACCATAAGGGCAATGTGGGAGAAGAGCTCGGGGTCTCACTAAGGACAGTGAGATGGATGTGTAAAAGGAATTATTTTACTTGGCATGGCCTTTACCTGAGAAACCAAGGATAAGAGCCTCCACCCTTGTTTCCACAAAACACACTGCTGTCTTGTGCTAATTGGGGATTATGGTAAGTTAGAGGATATTTAATATTATTTAATTTTTAAAATTAATAGTTACAAAACACGTCAGAGCTGCACTCCAATTAATGAACCCTGGAGACTGGGCTGAAGTTGTGTCGGATGCTACAAGCAGTTTGATGGTATGACAACTGTGAGGAGGCGCCAGGGCCCACAAGTACTCCTTGGTAGATGTATCTATGGCAAAGCTGTTTCCAAACTCCACAGCTACCCATCTCACAGGTGTGTGTTCCCAAGACTAGCTTGATGTCCTGGCTTTTACCAATACCCCATGTGAAAGGGAACATAGTAGTGAAGAGTAGGAGTCTAGAAGGAGGAAATTTTCTTTGGAGCCCCTGCTTATGCACTTACCAGCCCTGTGATTTTCAATGAACCCTGGAAACTTTTCACATTTCAGCTTTTTCATTCTTAGTATGGACAAAAAACATGTAAATTCTATATAGTAAAGAGTAAAAATCAGGGGCTAGTATAGGTCAGAGGTAGAGCACTTGCCTGAAATGTTTGAGATCCTAAATTCAATTCTCAGTCATAGGCAGTCACACACACACACACACACACACACACAGAGAGAGATTAAAAATCAAAACAAAAGGGGAAGAATCTCACACATATCCTGCAGAGCTGGAAAACAAGATTATTCTTTGGATCCAGGAAAATAAGCTTGCATGTGAGCCAGGTGGCACACACCTGTAATTTTCACTACTTGGAAGCCTGTAGCAGGAGGATCACAAGTCTGAACCCAGCTCAGGCAACTTAGTGGCACCTTGCTTCAAAAATAAAAATAATAATAAAATTTAAATGAACCGGGAGCAGCACTCACTATGAAGACCCAGAGTTCAAGCCCCTTTATGACAAAAAAGGAAAAAAAAAACAAAAAGAAAGAAAGAAGAAGGAAAGAAGAAAGGGAGAGAGAAAGAAAGAAAAAGAGAAAAAGAAAGAAAGAAAGAAAGAAAGAAAGAAAGAAAGAAAGAAAGAAAGAAAGAGAGAGATTGCCTGTGTAAAATCTCAATTATACTCATCTGCATCATCTCTGTGTAAGTACTTGGATGCTATGTGATGTTTCAATTATCTTTTACTCTGCAACAAACCATCCCCAAACTTCTGAGGCTTAAGCTAACTTTTAGCATTTTTTTCACATCTGTAATCCAGGTGATTTTACTTTTGTTGGTCACAGTTGTATGGATATCAATATCTTATGACTTGTTAGAAGTTACTATCACCTATCTTTTGGTCGTTTTTCATAAAATTTTTAATCTGCTAGGAGATTAGACTAGATTTCTTCAGAACAGAAGCTCTCAAAGGTCCAAGGGTGAGCCCAGAGCCATGAGGTCTCTCAAGTAACCGGAGGAGTCACATAGTGTCACTCTGCCACATTCTTTTGTTCAAACAAATCACAAAGTCAGACTGGGTTGAAAAAATGGAAATAAAAATATGCTTACATTTTTATGGGAGAGTTAAACATAATTTACTAGATGTGGAAATAATAAACATAGCTACATGATTAAAGCTTTTTCCCAGGCCAGGATCAGATCTTAGAATCTATCAAGGTCTAGGCCTGGCATCTTATTTTAAACTTTATCTTCTGACTCTTCAGATCCACAAAGACCTGGGATGCAAACTTCCTTCACCACGGCCTCCAGAAATCACACAATTGTGAGACAGCCCGACGGGAGCGAGGAGGCAGTTTCACCCAGAGCCTCCCTGTTGCTGTCACATCATAAGACTCAGCATCGAACCTGTATAAGGGACTTGAGCCCAACCTGTGTAATGTACTGCAAACTTATAGTAATAAAAAGTTTTAAAGAGAAGTGCCTAAGTGATAATGAGAAGTTAGCTTCATCCAAGTGGATTTGCATGTTCACTAGCAGAATGCAAAGCTGTTGATTGAAGTATGGCGATGGGAACACCCCTGGATGTAGGATGGGAGATATTTTGAAAGCAGAGGCTTTGCCTTGTACTCAGAGCAAAACAAAGCACATCGGGTTTGTTTTTGTGTTTTCTTTTGTGTTTTGTAAATGGAGTGTGATTTCTACACAAGTGAAACAACTTAAATAAGCACAAGAATTATTTTTTGTAAAGGCTAAGAAATGCCACTTAGTATTGATTTTAGTTAATCCTTGTTATGACGAAAACTCAACAAATAGAAGACGACTGTGCTCCAGCTAAAAGGCCACTTATTTCAGACTCAATATAACGTAATTCAAATTTGACTCAGGATCTAACATCATGGACTTGGGCACATGTTATGTCTTCAGATGAAAAGCTGAAGAGTTAAAGAACCAGCCAGCCTTAGCTGAGCTGCACAGGAGGTGTAGCCTGTGATTAGTTAATGCCAAACAGGCTCCCGCACCTGAACACCTGAATGCTTGTAGCACCTGCTCCTAACATTCATTACCTTCGCTTTAAAATTGAAAGATTTCCTATTGGAGGGCACAGCACAGATGAAACCTAAAGGTCTTTCTGACCTGAAGATTCACAGGCCATGTTCCAGCCAAACCCTTAGCTGAGATGAGGGGACTCGTAGGTGTTGCATAAATGATGACATTTCCCAGGACCCATGATCCCTGAAAACACATGCAAAGCTTCAGATACCATTGAACATTCTTCCTTCTTGTCTCTTTGGGGCATGATAAAAGCTTAAACTCCTATAGATATATTTTCCTAAAGAAAAAGTAGAAATTTCATCCTAATCAGGTCCTTGATTCAAAAAGTTAGGGTGATAAAAGGACAGGATGGGATCAAGTATACAAAAACAGCTCAGAATTAACTGCTAGAATGTGAGAGATGATAGAGTCTGAAGGGGGGTCAGTGACTTTGAAACCAAGTTCCCTCTAACCACAATGTGGTTGCAGACTCAGATTAGTTTGTAACCCCAACTATCAGCAGTACTCCAGACCCTGTCCCCAGCATTGTGGGAGCTCTATTAATTTATACTCGGAATACCCAGCCCGGGGATATTACTGCTATGGAAATATTTCACAACAGAACTGTGAGTATTTGGGCCTTGTCCAGTTTAGAAACCTTCAGGAAAAGATTGAACTATGCATATGGATAAGAAAACTATTCCATTTCTCATATTTACCTTTTATTCTCTTAGTTGATGATTTGGGGTAGAGCAAATCTTTTCTCACTGCTGCAGGGATGGGGAGGAGCAGGGGGCTGGTTCAGGTTTGACAGCTTGGCTCTGGCAGGAAAGGGACAAGTGGGGCTGTGACAGATGGGACAGACCCAAAGACCATGTCAGAATGACAGCAGCAAAAGCAGGCTATTCACAGTAAATATATCATTGCTTGTTAGCTGCTCACCGAGTGCTTCAGATAAGCGCAAGGAGTAACCTTTAGGGGAGATTGATACTCATCCAGCACAGATAACTGGGCAACACTCACCCACAAACTATCTGCCACTGTGGACAGAAGTAGTGCCTACAGATTATCTTGTCCTTATGCCTCTTCCATCACACGTGAACTCACATAAATGCACAACTTGAAGGTAGAAAAAGTAAAATGAGGACACAAAATGCCACAGAGCCTACTGCATAACATTTTTCATATCTTAAAAAGTTTTAAGTGCTCATTATGAAAGATACTAAAAGGTGGATAAAAGGGAGTAAAAAATATTCATACTCATGTCACCAGATGTCCTCTAAGTATGTATTTCTCCTGATAGGACACAAAATTTATACACACCTCAAACTAACTACTGCAGTCTACTCCATTTCTGTAGTAATAAGATTAGATCTTGGAACAATGCTCAAAGATAGTAAAATAGACAATCAATGTTTCTTGAATAGTGACCATGTGCTCTATGATTGGTCACTTATAAATATATTAAAGGGTGCTTTATGTCAGTTGTACACGTCTTTATCGAGTCATTAATGCAAAATATACACTGCATGTTCCTAAGACACAAAAGTCAGAAATTATGTCTCAGATGTAGTTTTATCACAGAACTGTTAGGTTTCTCACCACTGAGACACAACAATCAACACCCACAACTTAAAAGAGGAGAGGTTTCATTTACTCACAGTTTCTGTCCCTGGTCCCCTGGCTCTGAGGCAGACACATCATGGCAGTAGAATGTGGAGAAACACAGCTCTTTAGTGCATGGATGCTGGGAAGCAGAGGAGGGGAAGAGGGCAGAAATGAAGGGATGAGGGACCAAATATGAACCCCAAGTTTGTGTGTTACGGTTTAGATCTATAACACCAATTCTCATGTATCCAGAGCTGAGGCTTTTTTTTTTTTTTGTAAGACGATTGGATCATGCGGCTGCTACACTCAATAGTAATCCATCCACTGATGAGTGCAGTAGCTGAGTGTGCTGCTGTGGGGTGGAGATGCTGGAAACATGCAGGTCACTGGCAGCTGGACAGGAACATACAGCTTCCTTCTCTCTCGGCTTCTTGGCCACCGTGATGTTGTTGCCAATCAACCTAGGATTCCTTTGCTCCATTTAGATGGAAATTGTGAATTGACAAAGTGCAGCTCTGCTAGCGGTCCTGATGTCACAGAATGACACCAGATAATGTTGGATGTCAACACTTGGCAACACCAGCTACTGGTCACTGCCACTGCTGGTCACCACCTTCCAGTGCCAGCTCGTGCTAGATACCATAGCTCTGCTCTACCAGGTGCTCGTCTCTGCCACTGATCTTTGCTGATTGCTGATCTCCGGAGCTCTTCAGTGTTAACAGCCCCTAGTGTTTGTTGCTTTCTTTGGACCTGACTGCACTGTCCACACTGTTCAGGACAAGAATTCAAACAGATTTATAGGACTTTTGGAGTCTATACTACAGGGGAAATAAATCGCAAGTAGGTTTACAGGACCACCAAAGTGGGTCTGTATTTTAATAGGGTCTGTGCTGCAGTGGAGGTGGAGGGGTCATTACTTTGGAGGGAGTCCTAGTCTGACTGGAGAAGTGTATAGGGAGTGCTACTTATAAGAACAGCTGCAGTGCTGTGATTGGTCCAAACACAGGACCATGATTGGCACAGGACTCCCTGGCTCAGCACTCAGAGCAGTGATCCCTTAAAGGGACAGAGCTAAAACCAGGGAATCTTGTAGAAGTCTAGCTAAGTGGCTTGGGTATATCACCAATGGCCCAGATCTTTCCCTTCTTTATCTTAGTCACCGCCAGAGTGCCCCCATCCCTGCTTCAAAAAGACAACAATAGCATCTGAAATGACTGGAGCAGGGGAGAAGTGCTGCACTGACAGTAAAAATCCTGTAATGTTGGAGGAGCAAGCTGCTAGATAGCCAAGGAGGAGGCGGCCAGGGAGGACGCGGAAGTGAGTTGTCCCAACTTGGGGGTGGGGCTGCCAATCCAACTACATTGCTCCTCCAGCCTGTGCAGAAAAGACAGGAGAATCCGGCACTTCTCACCTGTCCCAATATGCACAGCTTTCCTCCTCTGTGCCCCCCTGCCGTGCTGTTTCTGCCTCAGAGCTGGAAGATTATGGAAGAAACTATGAACTAAATTAAACCTTTCCTCCTTTAAATTAGGAGAGTGGGTATTGTGTCCCAGCAACAACAAAATGACTAACACATGGCACCTTCAGGACCCAGCCAGACACACCTAGAAATGTGCTTAGTCAATCGACTTCAAAATACCCTAAATGGCCATAGAACCCTTCACAAATACATTTCATTTGACTTTTGCTTTATGAGTATTTTAGTAAATGGTGAAATAAAATCAAGGAAAACAAATTCTGTGGTCAGTGAAGCTCTACCCCTTACTGAGGTTGTGATGGTAGTTACCTACTGTATTGCTCTGTAACAAATTAATTTAACACTAGTAATGTGAAAGATCATGTAGTATGTCATAGTTTCTGTATGGCTTAAGAATCCAGGCATGGCTTACCTGGAGGCCCAGGTCTGGGTCAGCACCTCTCACAAGGCTGTAATCAAGTTGTTTTTAAGGTTTCAGTTATGTCAATGCTCAGCTGGGGAAAAGTCTGCTCCACTTTTACTCATGTGCAGGAATCAGTACCTCTTGGATCAGTGGACTAAGAATTTCAGTTTCCCACTAGCTACAGGTTGGAAGCTATCCTCAGTCCTTTGCCATTTAGACCTCTACAGCTTTCTTCCTCATAGCAAGCACACAAGAATAGAGGAAAGAGAAAGAGAGAAGAGCATAGAGGAAAGAAAACAGAGGAGAGATGAGAGAGAAGGGAGAGGGACATGGGAGAAGGAAGAGAGAGGGAGAGACAGAGACAGAGAGATAAACAGAGAGACAGAGGCAAGAAAAGGTAGAGACATAGTAGCTGTAACCTGTTATCAGATGCCATATTGCTTTTTAGTTTTCCACCATGTCCAGGAGCACTCAAGGAGAGCAGAATACCAAGGACTTGACTATCTGGGGCGGGCATCACTAAAGATTGTTAAGAAGCAGCTTGTCTCAACTATTAATAAAGATCACAGGATCCTCAACTTGGTAGAAATTATGGGGATTATCCAATTTCTGTATTGAAAGTTAAGAGGATCGTTGTCCTGAAAGGATAAAAAGTATTTTCCCAGATCACCAGTTATAAGGTGGCAACCACCCTTTAATAGGCAGATACAGCCACTGTGCTCTATCTATGTCTGTAATATGGAATGATGCCCATCCCTCAAGAGCTGTGAGAAAGGAAAGTAATCAGAGAAGCAAAAATGTTTCAAATAGCATAAACTGGCAAATGCTATACTATTATCCTTATTAGTCCTATGGAAAATGCTTACATTTAAAATGAATTAAATTTGTGAAATAAGACATTTTTATTCCACTTTCTCCATTTTTTAGTTGCTCTTAGCAGCTTTGGGAGACATGTATGCTCTGCAAAACACCAGTAGACTGGACATCTCTCTTTCCCACTCATTCGTTCCCAATGTTGGTTAGAAATCCTCTGTTTCCTGTGTATTGTATCAGCGCTAATAATTCTGAGTTTCATCCTGGGAAGATCTTTCTCATTAATGCCAGTATCTGTTCACCATAAAACAACAATGCTTCTTCTCAGTGTCCCCCATTGTGAAAAGAATAGATCAGGGATGTTGCAAAGATCCAAGCATTGTGCCAACTCTTGTATCTCAATCCTACCTATCACACAACCTAGAAAAAGGTTCACCCCAACACGGTTCTCCATGATCCCCACACTTGGAGATCTTTCAAACACACCTGCAATCTTACCTCACCTAAGTCCAGAACTCTCATTTGTTGAAAATTCATGTTGTGCTGGCCACTTTTTTCTAGTATTTTATGTGTATGAATAATGTTGAAATTTGAATACACACTCAAGTCTGTATAGAGATCACCAAGAAAAGAATAGCTTAAATTCCTTATCTAACTTCCTAATCAATGGAAGAAACAGGTGTGTCTAACACCCAGCCTCAAACTCATGTTCTTCCCCATTTCACCATCAATATTTTTTCAAATATTTTTCAAATTCCCCACAGATGCAAACCACTTTGAAGGAAAATTTTTTCCTTATCTACAATTTCAGTGTCCAGCACAGTGTTGGAATTAGTATTAGTAAAATAATTAATAAGCATTGCCTTTTTTAGGCACATTTATCCTCATTCCATCCCTCTAGATGCTTAACAGCAACATTATGCCTTTGACTGTGTTCAGCAGCTAGGATAAGTAGTCCTGTGGATTAGAGACATGCCATTCATTTCTCTCCTCCCTCCCTGTCACCTCATGAGTGCCTGGCGATGACTCAACGAGGTAAAATCCAGTTCAGTGACTGGTTGTAGAAAAAATTGCTGTGCCAGAAATCAAACTGCTTATCGCAGCGATCCCACAGTGCCTGCCAGGCGATGGTTCCAGGTCACGCTGTTACCAAAAAGAGTAAAACGGGCACCCCAGTGCCTGTCTTTGCATGAGGAGGCTAATGCTTGATACAAACTTTGCTTTAATTTGTTCTAAATCATCTCCTCACACTTCAGAGAAAGCAAACTCTTCTTTTAGTTTCCAGATTACTTATTAGTATGAAGGCCAAAAGAAGTAGTCAGAAACTTTGAGATGGACTTTACATTTTCTCCTGAGTCATGTTGTTCTAAAAGACTTACTCTTCCAGGAATGGACATAGTCCCTGTGTAGACCCCTCAGGCTGCCCATATTTTAACCTTATCTCCATCTTGAACATTAGCCCAGCTCAGTCACATATAAAATTGAAACGTTTGCTTATAAAGCTTTTTATCACAAGCCACAAAATAACAATATTACTTTGTCAGTTCACGTTGCCTGGGAAAGACTTTGTGCCATTTCCCAGATGTCACTCACACTCACTCACCTTTTTCTCTTAACTTCTTGGCTCCTTACTTCATTCTCTTCCTTCCTGAGGTAACTGAGAACAGGAACCTCCCTGTCAAGTGAGTTCCTCACTCTTTTTGGCAAATGTTCTTTCTTTCCCGTGTTTACTGGACTCACAAATATCCCTAGAGTTCACAATAGTGCAAAGTCACTGAATTGCAAGGTAGTATTTCCTTTGCCACTAAATTCATCTCTCTGTTGCTGTTGGAGTCTTGACAGTATGTCTCTGTACCAGAACATATAACATTTACCTCACAGCTTAGGTGCAAATAGGACCTTCCTCAAAATATCTTACCTTTTATTCAGGAGCAGTAAAGACTAAAAAATATTCTGTTTAATTTAATGGCAGCCTCCTAGCTCTAGCTTTGCTGTCTATAGTTATGATTACAATCAACATGTGTATCTTTTAAGCTCAGCTAAAGTTTTATTGGGTGCATTTAAGGTGGTGATAAAACCTTAGTTCTCTTTGCATAAATTTTCAAGAGTATTTAGTTGACGTAAGATGTTAAAGTGGCTTTACATTAGTCAATATCAACATTAAAAAAAATCCTCACTCATTGAATGTTATTCAAATATATAGAATATAGAAGTTAGAACACACAAACTCCAGGACTGGAGACTGTCCAAAACCAAGGTTACCATTTGACACAGCAGAGATGGTCACCTTCTAGTCCTGCCTCGTGCTTTGCTCTGAGTTAATAGCTCTGTCTTTCCCTTTAGTTTCCCAATCTTTCATCTCATTCTACTCCAGAGGATTCTTCCTCCATCTTCACTTCTGTGTGTAACAGCAGCATACTCAGGGGATCTGAAGCTTGCTCCAGGGTTGGACCACTGTATCCTCATAACACATAATCCTATTTCTCCTCTGTGCCTGATTCTTACATCTGGGATTTTGGTCAAAAATATTCAAATAGTTGTTGAGCATTTTATACACAAAGCATGTCTTAATATATAACTTTTAAAAGTTGCAAAGATGTAGAGATAATGAAATTATAAAAACTTGAAGGCTGTGGAAAAAATGAGAAGTAAGCAATTGTTTTCATTTTTATATACTCTTTAGAATTAAAGCCACTTGGGTTAGTTTAGTAATCTAAAGTTGATCATTTAATACTTAAAACACTTCTAAAATTCTCAGTGAAAATTGAATGACAACATTTTTCTAGATTTAGGAAAAGGAAATCATATTTAAAAGGGACAAAGAATATTGAGTTTTCAAAAAAACTATTATTTGGGAGATATTTTTTGTTTCTTGTTTTATTTCCTTCCTATCTTCATAAGCAACCCTTTGTTAGGCACTAAACAGGACAGTTAACTAGACATGAAATAGCTTCAGCAAAAATTTTCCTTCATCTTCACTATATTGTCAAGTTTCACATTTAAAGAGAGAGGGGTACCTCCACCAAGGGCCTGCACTGCCACCGGGAACTCAGCGCAAGCCCGCCTCAGGGCAAGGCTGCCCTTAACCTCCCCGTGGGCCTGCCCTGCCACTGGGAACTTCAAGGAGGCCTGCCCAAGACTGAAAACTGCCCTGGACTGCTACGGATGGGCCCGCACTCCCACCTGGAATATCAGAAGATCTCAGCGGGATCCAGTGAGTGTGAGAAAATTTGGAACTTTGCTCCCAGGTAGCCAACTTTGGACTACATGGATTGACTGTATCAACGTGGTGAGTATACCCCTAAAATAGAGGTGTACAGGGGATAAATAGGGCCAGTAGTAAAACCCCCTCCAACTAACTGTAAGACTTTGTTGTGTCTGAAAAGAGTGTGTGTGATCCCCTCTTATACATAGAAAACACCAGGAAGAGTGAAAATGACAAAACGAAAAAGCAAAATGCAGTCTCAAACATATAGTTCACCAGAAGCAAGTATAGGACACATTGAAATAGAGGACCCCAAAAGTAACACACTGGGAATCTCTGAAAAGATAGCAAGTGAAATAAAAAAACAACTGCACCAGGCTATAGAGGGAATCAAATTAGAAGTACTCTCCCATGTAAAGATAGAAATAACAACTTTAGTAAAGGAGTTGTTGGATGTAGCTAAAGAAGAACTAGAGAAAAAGTACTTGAGCATGGGAAACTGATTGAAACTTTGAATGAACAATATAGAAAACAAGGAGAATTCATGAAACAAACTCAAAGAGACATCCAAGAAACAAAAAATTCTATTGAATGTGTGCAAAACCACTTAAAGGAAGCTGAGGATAGGATTTCGGACCTTGAGGACAGGATCACATTTAGTGATCAGAAAAGGATACTTTTAAAAATAACAAAGCAGCATGAAATGACAATCCAGAAGCTCCATGATGATGCCAAGAGCAACAATATAAGAATAATGGGCATTAGCAAAGATACAGGAGTCCAGGCAAATGACATACATAAATTATTTACAGAAATAATAGCAGAAAATTTCCCAAACATGGGGAAATAATCTGATACACAGATAAGTGAGGCATATAGAACACCAGTCACAATCAACATAAATCTACATCCAGACACATAATAATTAAGATCTCAGACATACACCATAAAAACAGACTATTAAAAACTGTCAGAGAAAAGACAGCTCACCTATCAAGAAAAAGCCCATTAGAATCATGGCAGACTTTTCAGCACAAACCTTCAAGTCAACAAGAGCTTGGAGTGAGGTATTTCAAGCCCTGAAAGAAAAACAACCTTCAACCCAGACTGATGTACCCAGCAAAACTTTCATTCAAATTTAATGGAGAAACAAGATACTTCCATGACAAAGAACAACTGAAGAAATTCATGTCCACCAAACCAACCCTAGAAAGAGTACTGAAAGACATACTAGACAGAGATAAAAATGACCACAATCCCCACAACAACAAAGGAAAGAAACCACCAGGTAGGATAAGCAATTAAATAAGAGGGAAAGCAGAAAGAAACAACTGGAACATAACATGGCAAAGTCAAGACAGTACATATCAGTGCTATCCATAAATATAAATGGCCTCAATTCACCTATAAAAAGAAATAGATTGACAGAATGGATCAAGAAACAGGACCCCACAATATACTGTATATAAGAAACACATCTGACCCAAAAGGAAATTCATAGGTTAAAAGTCAAAGGATGGAAAACAGTATTCCATGCAACAAGAACCCAGAAAAAAGCAGCAATAATTATTCTATTTCCAGACAACATGAACTTCAAACCTAAAATGATTAAAAGAGATAGAGAAGGTAACTACATACTTGTTAGTGGTAAAATTCAAGAGGAAGAACTAACAATTATAAATATATATGCACCAAATACAGGAGCACCCAAATATATAAGACAGATAATAATGGACATGAAAAAGCAAATACATAAGAACCCAATTATAACAGGAGATCTTAACAGCCCATTGTCACAAAGAGATAGCTCAACTAGACAAAAATCAGCAAAGAAATAACAGAACTGGATCATACCTGTGAGCAATTGGACTTAGTAGATGTTTACAGAGTGTTCCACCCAACCACATCAGAATACACATTCTTCTCAGCTGCACATGGGACATTCTCCAAAATAGACCATATATTGTCCCATAAAACATTTTTAAGTAAATGCAAAGGTATTAAAATCACACCATGCATAGTATCTGACCATAGTGCACTGAAATTGGAAATTAATGCTAAAAGAAATTGTAAAACCTGCATAAACACATGAAAATTAAATAACAGCCTTTTCAACAACCAGTGGGCTACAGATGAAATTAAAGAAGAAATAAAACAATACCTACAATTCAATGAAAATATAGAAACAACATACTGTAATCTGTGGGATGCAACGAAAGCAGTCTTAAGAGGGAAATATATAGCAATAAACTGTCATATCAAGAAAACAGAACGAGCACAAATAAAAAACCTAATGTTCCATCTCAAGCTTCTAGAAAAAGGAGAGCAAGCTAAACCCAAAGCTCATAGAAGAGAGGAAATTGTAAAAATTAGAGCAGAAATCAGTGCAATTGAAACTAAAAAAAAAAAAATATACAAAGAATTAATGAGTCAAAGAGCTGGTTTTTTAAGAGAGTCAACAAAATTGACAAACCCCTAGCTAACCTTATCAAGAGAAAGGAAGAAAAAACCCAAATTCATGCAATAAGAACTGAAAAGGGAGAAATTACTATAGATCCCATGGAAATTCAAAAGATCATCAATATCTACTTTGAAAATCTCTACTCACATAGAGTGGAAAACACAGAGGAAATGGACAGATTTCTAGAAACATATGAACTACCAAAGCTCAACCAAGAAGATATAGCAATTTTGAATAACCCAATATCAACTATTGAGATTGAAAATGTAATTAAAAACTTATCAACAAAGAGAAACCCAGGTCTGGATGGATTTACATCTGAATTCTACAAAAAATTTAGAGAGATTTGATGCCAGTACTCCTTAAACTCTTCAATGAAATTGAGAAAAAAGCAATCCTCCCTAAATCATTCCTGGAGGCAAGTATTACTCTGATACCAAAACCAGAGAAAGATTCAACCAAAAAAGAGAACTATAGGCTGATCTCACTAATGAACATTGATGCAAAGATTCTCATCAAAATACTGGCAAATAGAATGCAGCAAATCATCAAGAAGATTATACATCATGACCAAGTGGGGTTCATTCCAGGAATTCAGGGATGGTTTAACATATGCAAATCAATAAATGTGATACACCACATCAACAGAGCCCAAACCAAAAACCACATAGTCATCTCAATAGATGCAGTAAAAGCTTTCGACAAAGTCCAACACATGTTCATGATAAAAACCCTTCAGAAACTCGGAAAACACAGCGTCTACCTCAACCTTATAATAAAGGCCATCTATGAAAAACCAACAGCCAACATTATACTAAATGGACAAAAACTGAAAGCTGTCACTTTAAAATCAGGAACAAGACAAGGATGGCCACTATCACTTCTTTTCAATATAGTTCTGGAAACACTAGCCAGGGCAATCAAACAAGAGAGAGAAATAAAGGAGTAAAGATAGGAAAGGAAGAAGTTAAATTATCACTATTTGCAGATGACATGATACTCTATATAGAAGATTCAAAAAACTCCATTAAAAGACTGCTAGAGGTAATAAAAAAGTTCAGCAGTATAGCTGGATACAAAGTCAATGCTCAAAAATCAATAGCATTCCTGTACACAAACAAAAAACTCACTGAGAGAGAAATTATGGAAATATCACCCTTTACAATAACATGTAGAAAAATGAAATACTTAGCAATCAACCTAACTAAAAATGTAAAAGACTTATATGCTGAAAATTATACTACACTTAAAAAGGAGATTGAAGAGGATATTAGAAAATGGAAGGACATTCCTTGCTCTTGGTTAGGAAGAACCAACATTGTGAAAATGGCCATACTCCCAAAACTGTTATACAGATTTAACACAATCCCAATCAAAATACCATTGACATACCTCACAGATCTAGATAAAACACTCCTAAAATTCATTTGGAAACAGAAGAAACCTAGAATAGCAAAGGCAATTCTAGGCAGCAAAAGCAAGGCAGGAGGTATATCAATTTCTGACTTGAAACAGTACTATAAAGCCACAGTGATAAAATAAGCTTGGTACTGGCAAAGAAATAGACCTGAGGATCAATGGGACAGATTAGAAGATGCAAGCACAACTACAAAGACACTCAGCCACCTGATATTTGACAAAGTGGTTAAATACGTCCACTGGAAGAAGGATAGTCTCTTTAATAAATGTTGTTGCAAAAATTGGCTCTCTACATACCGAAAACTGAAACTAGATCCATGCATATCACCATGCACAAAACTAAAGTCTAAATGGATCAGTGACCTCAATATTAAAACAGAAACACTAACTCTACTGGAAGACAAGGTAGGTAGAAGTCTTGGAGACATAGGCAGAGAATTCATGAACAAATTGCAAAGTGCACAAGAAACACTTCAAAGAATCAACAAATGGGATCTCACATTATTGAAAAGTTTCTGCACTTCAAAGGAAATCACCAACAGAGTGAAAAGAAACCAACAGAGTGGGAAAGAATTTTAACCAACAACCCTTCAGACAAAGGACTTGTGTCCAGAATATACAAATAATTGAAAAACATCAAGCCCCCCAAATTCAAAAGCCCTCTCCAAAAATGGGCATCTGAGATGAACACACAGTTCTCAGAGAAAGATATACAAATGGCAAATAAATACATGAAGAAATGTTTGCCATCACTGGTCATTCGAGAAATGCAAATTAAAACAGCATTGAGATTCTACCTTACTCCGGAAAGAATAGCTGCCATCAAGAAATCAACTGATTACAAATGCTGGTGAGGCTGCGGGGAAAAAGGAACACTGCTCCACTGTTGGTGGGAATGTAGACTGGTGCAACCATTATGGAAATCCATATGGAGAATTCTCAGTAGACGAGGATTGGAAGTTCCATTCAATCCAGCTATCCCCCTCCTGGCCATATTCCCTGAAGAACTGAAAAGTTCATATCACAGTGATATATGTGCATCCATGTTCATAGCTGCACAATTTGTGATAGCTAAATTCTGGAAACAACCAAGATGCCCATCAACTACAGAGTGGATGAAAGAGATGTGGCATTTTTATACAATGGAATATTACTCAGATATCAAAAAGGATGATCTTGAGGCCTTCATAGGCAAATGGAGACAACTTGAGACTATCCTCATTAGTGAAATAAATAAGAATCATATTTATAAATATCATATTATGTCTCTAGTGTAAAAAGTAAATAAGAACTACAAGAGTAATAATACCAAAATATGTAATTGCTATTGTAAAAAAGAGAGAAAAAGAAAGTGCTCTAAGGGATATAACTGCATGTATGTTTGAGTGTGTAAAATAGATGACCATATTGCCGAATCTTTGTTGGATCTTTGAGCAGAACTGTTTGTAGTCTGACTGTTTGAATATTTGCTATGTACCTTTAACTTTGTAACTTGAACAACTACATCCAGGATGACAGTATGTAATTTATAAATTACTGATTTCTTAATGGGGCTTTTTCTCATTCTCCTGTTTCTTTCTTTCTTTTAGAATTCTGTATTGTTGCTACACTTTTTTTCTGTTTTGCTTTTTTTTTCCTTCTCTTTAAATAAAATTTTAAAAGTGTATAATTGCTATTGTAAAAAAAGAGGAAATAGGGAGCGCTATAAAAGATATAGCTGCATGTATGTTTAGGTGTGTGGGACTGATGACCATATTTCTAGGTTCTTGTGGGATTGTTGAACAGATCTGTTTGCACTCTCGCTGCTTTAGTGTCCACTTTGTGTGCTTTAATCCTGTAACTTAAATAACTATTTCTAAAAGAACAGTATGTAATGTATCAACTAGTGATTTCTTACTGTGTATCTTCTTTTCTTGAAATTCTGTAATATTTCTACCTTTTTCCTGTTTTTTTTTTCCTCTTTAAATTAAAAAAGACAGAGGGGTAACTGGTACTGGTTTATATAACAAGTAAGAAAAAATAGACTTCATTTATAACCTCTTTTTGCCATTTATTTATTGTTTTTTAAAAAGTCTATATAATTATGTAAGTGGTGGTTTCTTATTTGGAAAGAGAACCAGTAATATCTTTCATATTCACCTTATAACCTTTCTATGAGTCTTAAATAAATTGACAGGGAACTTCTTTAGGGAACAGTAAAACCTAAGTTAAATTATTCATCTTCTGGTACCTTCACTAAAATGATGACTCTGTCTTGCCATTGTCCATAGCAATTGTAAAGATCAAGTTTGAGCACCATAGGTGGCCATTCAGCACTGGATTAAGTGATTTCGCTATAGGCCTAAGGTATAAGGCAAGCTTTTTAATCCCAGCCCCCAATATCAACAGGGCCATAACCCTAGAAGAGTTCAACACAGTAGATGACAGATTCTATTGTAAAGGTCACTATCATTATAACTGCCAAAAAATGGACAGTTTCAGATGTTTTTCAGGATTTATACTATTTCTTTTTCTTGTCTTATCACACTGCCCAGCATTCAGCAAAGTATTGCATTAATCTTGCTTTCCATGGATGTTTGTGAAGATTATCCCTCCCTCTAGATTGTCTGAGATTTCATCTCGATTCCATTTGGGTTATGATTTTTGGTATGAAGACTACTGAAATGATTTTTTAATATCATATTAGAAGGCACAAAATGCTATCATTGATATCAATTTCAATTATTTTGTTGAGTATCTGTAAGGATTTTTCACTACAAAGTTTTTATGTTTTCAATTATAATTAATACTTTAAGAAATCTTGAGACTAAGTAGAAATTCTGTTAATCCTCAAAGTTTAACTTTTTAACTTCATTATTTGATACTTTTGGCTTCAATAATAATAATGATTGTTGCCACAGAGTAATTTCCTAGCTCTATCTCTTTTGCTACATTTTGTCACCAGATTGTTACTGTAAGAATGAAATTTGTCTTTTGTTTATTTTTATAGCAATATGACCCATAGATTCATATTCTATTTAGTTATAATTAATTACTCTCATTATTGGTTTCAAGTTTAAATTGACTCAGATTTGGCCAGTGGAAACCTTTTCAGCTTGATTCTTGTGACTTTCTGACAACACCAATTTTTTTTTTTTTTTTTTAGTGTTTGTTTTCTTTCTTGTCCAGTGTTCAGACTTGTTTTTTACTTTACATCCCCAGTACTGGATTCAGTCAGTCATTTTTCCATGGGGCTCTGGGTTTTTGTTGGTGGAAAATGATAATTGTTACAAAATCCCCAGCTGGCAACAGTTACTGTTACTTACAGTTTTTGATTATTTCTTTTCTCATCTCATCTTTATTTTCTGAATAAAAATATTTTTCCATTTGCTTTACATTTTATTGCAATTTTAATTTATTTCAGTCAAATTTTCTTCCTTTTTCTACTTTCTTGTCTTCTTTTGAATTAATCATATTTATCCCATATATTCTTATTTTACTTCATTAAATAATTCATGTTTCCATTATTATTGCTATAGAGGTTATCCTAGGGATTATAATATGCATCATTCCCTGGTTACTGTATATTTTTAAAAGATGCAAAACTAATACACTCCTTTTTTCCTATGTTACTGTTTTCATGAATTGTCAGGACACACATATATCAAGTCTCACAAGATATTCTTATTGTTTTATGTAGTAAATATCTAATTAGATTTGTCTACATATATTCTCTTCCTAGTGTACTTTATGTCTCTTTACAAGCATTTTCCTTCTGTGAGAAAAACTCCCCATAGTATTTCTTTTAGCACAGGTCTTTTGGCAATAAATTATCTCAGATTTTTTTGTCTGAAATGATTTTTATTTCATACTTATTCTTTGAATGATTTTTGATGGAAATAGAATTCCAGACTGAGAATTCCTTTTTCTCTTGTTCCACTGTTTTTCTGAGACTTATTCTCTGACTTTTTGTTAGTACTTTGAAGGTAATCTGTGTTCAAATTCTGCCTGCTTTAAAAATTATCTGTGATCTCACTTTTCTGCAGTTTTACTGTACCAAATGCTTGTCTCAGATTTCTCCTCAGATATGTTGAAATTGTAACCCCAAATATCTTGTAAGTGGCTTACATGACCTGTACAGCCTTTACAGTGGTGATCAAGTCATTATGAACTACCAGACATGATGGTGCAGGCCTGTAATCCCAGCCCTTGTGAGGCAAGGGTAGGTGGTTTGAGAGCAATCTGGACTACATAGTGTTCAAGCCCAGTGCATACTTTATATGAGAACCTATCTAAGAGAAAAATGAGTCCAATATGATTTATAAAAAGGGGCAATTCAGACACAGAGATGGAGATTAAGGATAACTATGTTATGATGCCAGATGCCAGATAAAGCAAGTGTGCCACAGAGCTTGTTTTTATAACAAAGTCACTCTCTTGACAATCCATTAATTAATGAATCCATGAATGGCTGAAAAGATACACCTCCAAGTACCATTAGTACATTTGCAAGAATTAAATTTGTAATAGGTGAATTTGACAGACAAATTATAGCAGTATAGTTTTCTTAATTTTTTCTTGCCTGGTGCACAGGCAGGGGCACCACCAGTGCAAAGTAGATATCTCAGTGACTGCAGCACTTTGAAATGTAGAAGAACTTAGTGTCTTTGGCAAAGTCAGGAAAACCTTCAGACATTATCTTTTCACACACTCTCCCACTACCTTATTCTTTCCTTTTTCTCCTTTTAAGAAGCTAGTGTAAAATAAATCTCTTCACCATTTTATATATATATATATATATATATATATATATATATATACTCTCTTCTATTCTGTATTTTTCTCTGTGTTCTGTAATTGGGATTTTTTTTCTAACAATCTATTTCTTGTTCACTAATTCTTTTTGCTATTAAAATACATCACTATTAAATTCTTAATTTTAGTTACTGTAGTTTTCATTTCTAGGATTTCTTTTTCATGTTTTACACATTCTACTTGACTAAATTATTAGTCTGTCTCAAGTATATTATTACAATTATTTTAAGACTATAATATATTAACCTGTGATTCTCTATTATTAGTTTTTTTACTTGGCTTTTAGTCATTCAGTCTTCTTCCCCTGCCTCATCCTGCAACTTTTGATTGAATGCTTGCTATGTCTCAGAAGAAATTATAATGGCATGATGTGACATTGTCTTTCTTCAGATAGAATACCACCAAATAAGATTCATTGATTAGGGAGTGACCTCTTTCAGTCTACCTCTTCCTCTTTGACAAATCCCTTTTAGATGACTCTTTGCAAAGGCTAGAGTATTTAGTCACCAGGGCCACTCTTCCTTACTGTATTTGTGAATACCGAACATTGATTCTCCAGTACCATGAGACTTCTAACATCTGTTAAATTTTGGCCTCTTAGCAACCACCTTTTTGTATTATTTCTGTGAGTATTGCCTGCCAAATGTATTGCTTTGTAGAAAAACAAAGGTTGAGAGGGGAAATTGTACAGAAAATATTCAGGTTCACCTCCTTGTGGTTTCCTTTTCTGTGGGTTCTCTCCCCACCCATTTTAAAGAAAAATAGCTGTTTTGACACCTCGGGGCTCTAAGCTGTGTCCCCTCTTTACATACCATGTAAACTGGCCAAAATCTCTAGCCTGCCACTTTCTCTTTGGCATTGGTGCTATGATATGTGAATCAGTGCAGCCCTGAGGAGAAAAAGTAGCCATAAATGCCAAGCTCAGTTCAGTGCAACCCACTTCTCTTCAGGGTCATAGTACCTAATTCTGCTATTTGTTTTGTAATGTTGCAAAAGAGCTACTTTACTTCATTCTCCCCTCTCCACAACATAGGTCATAGATTTTACCTAGAAATCTAAAAGATCTTTTATGATACCATCAACATTGCCTTAGTCAAAATTATGATATTTTCTATTTTTCCCAGCTGCTCTAATAACAGAGATAATCATCTCTGCCTCCTCTTCTCTTGGGAAGATCTGAAGTTAATTCAACTTGGAGAAAAGGAAAATAGTAAGAGGAGGAAAATTAATAATTTAAAATTTTATTTTCTAAATCTTGAGTATCCACTTTCTCAAAGATATTTAGTAACAGAGAAAGGAAAGATAAAAAGAGATGAATAAGAAAAAGAGGGATGAGGGGAAGAGAGAAAAAGAGAGGAGAAAGAAGAGAAAGAGAGACAAACAACTTTCCTATTCCTATGTTTTAATTCTAGTGAACTTATATTGGGAAGAAAATAAAATTGTTACATAACTACTACTCATAGAATTAAAGTGAATTGGAAATAGCACTACTTATCATTGAGGAAGGAAATGTGGAAAGGCTTTCTGAGGACAGGGTATTTAAATATCAGATCAAAATGATAAGAAGTTCGCAATTATCTGGAAAGCAAGTGGAATAATATTCTAAGTAAGGAGCAGTTTGGTCTTCTGAGAGAGAAAGTTGAGTTAGGTAAATACTATTATTGATATTAACAATATGTCCTTCTTTCTAATGCCTTTCTAGGCCCTGCTGCTGGAGAACCTAATAGAAAGCAGACTGGCAAAGGAGACTATGAAATATGATTGCAGATTCAGCCCCAACAATATAGAGCAGACAATAGAAGAATGAATGTGGGATGAGAAGCAACAGTTTACAGCTTCCTTTATGGGGAGGAGTTAAAGATGGCAGATCAGTAAGCAGCAAAATACAGAGCCTCCTGGGGAGAAACACCTCATATGCCAGAATAAAACATCCTGGAGAGATCCAGACAGAGGGAGATGGATTCTCTCAACCCAGGAAAAAACTAAAAGAAAAAAAGATAGTCAAACATGCAGTCTTGCAGCTACTATTGGAGCAGCTAAGATTAGCAGCCACAGCGCTTTTGCCAGAGTCGCCCAAACTCGTGCTGCAGTGAACCACCTCGACCCACTAAGCCACCTGAACTCACTCCCACCACAACTCACAGGAGCCACAGTCACACTGAAGTCAGGGGTTGGTGATCCCAATGGAGAACAGAGCCAGTGAGGGACCTGCATTATCCCACAGTGAATGCTCAGAATAAGACCCTCCCAAAGAAAAGGGGCAAGCAACTGGACAACATGTTGGAATTGGGCAGGATGGGCATGAAAAAGGAACAGTAGTTGCTCTCTACCAAGAGCAGATTGGTGGGATCTGTTTGGCTTGGATCATGCCACTGGCCAGGACCCAATAAGCTGTCCCAAACTGAATCCATACCCTTGGCACACACTAAAGTGGTGAAGGCCCCCGCAGGTTGACTGGCTCAGATGGGAGAGGCCAGCATATGCCACCCCTGCTTGCACCTCAATAACCAACAGCAAACTGGAGAGGGCAGAAATCCCTAGCCAGCATGATTCAGAAGAACCATAACCAACAAGGAAAGGGGCTGGGACTTCCACTATACATCTGTATGGAAGAAACCAAAAACATGACAAGAGAAATAAGAAAAAGTCCCCAGCCCCCAAACCCCAACCCTGTGAATATTGATCTAGGAGAGGTAAATACAAAAGAGACTGAGGGCAGCAAACGTACAATATCAGACACGGGCATCAGCTGACATAAAGAGACTCTCTGCGACATCATTGACAAGCTCAAAACTGAATATTAATTCAAGTTAAGCAAGATATAAGAAGATTAATAAAAGAAATGCTAAACACCTCTCAAGAAAACACAGACAGAAGAATGGAGGAACACAAAAAAGGAGAGAAACATTCGATGAAGAATATAAAGAAAACCTGGACACATGAAGCAGATTCAAAGGGATTACCAGGAAATTAAAAACTCCATTGAAAGCTGCCAAAACTGCTTTAAAGAAAATAAGGATAGACTATCAAAACTTGAAGACAGGTTTGAAATGAGTGATCATGAAAGGAAAGATCTCTTAAAAATAACAAGGAAACAGGCAGTAACAATACAAAGGCTAGAAGACAACAGGAGGATCTGTAACTTAAGAATAAAAAATGTGAATGAAGAAGCATGAGTAAAAACAAAGGAAATACAAAGGCTATTCACAGAAATAATAAAGGAAAACTTCCCAAGCATAGGAAAAGGAAATGATATTCAGATGTATGAGGCATACAGAACTCCAGAAAACTACAACCAAAACAGAGCTACACCCAGACATATAATAATCAAGATACCAGAAATTCAATACAAGAACAAAATATTAAAAGCTGTCAGAGAAAACAAACATATCACCTATAAAGGAAAACCTATCAGAATCATGGCAGACTTCTCAACACAGACAATAAATTGAGAAGAGCTTGGAGCAAAGTATTCCAAGCCCTGAAAGAAAATAATCTACAACCCAGATTGATGTACCCTGCAGAGAATACTGAAGGACATTCTAGAGAGAGAAAAAAATACCAGGATTTCAGGAACAGTGGCAGAAAGGCCTCAATGAATGGAGCAGGCAGTGGAATTAAGGAGAAATGTAGACAACCAATGACAGAAAAATAGTATAGCAGAAATGAGGCAGAGAAGGTTGGCTATAACCTCTAACATAGATGGCCTTGATACACTAACAAAAAGAAACACAGGCAGAGTAGATCAGGAGGTAGGGTCCATTGAGATGCTCTGTATAGGAAATATAATTAACCTGAAAATGGGTTTATGGACCGAAAATCAAATATGAGAAAATAGTGCTCTATGTGACAGGGAACCAGAGAGAAGTAGGGGCAACTTGACCAGCACCTGCAGATAGGTTGGAAAGACATGATATTTATATGTAGTAGAGAACTACTGAGCTATAACTAAGGAAAACCTTGAGGCTTTTGTAGGTAAAGAAATACAACTTGAGATCAAGTCCAGGAGAGAGAAGATTCAGAAGGTTCAGAACCACTTAAGTAAATAGCAGGTTGTTCCCCCAACCTAAAAACTGAGGGAGTTGGGACCCAAAATACGCAGTGCACCCTGTGGGAGTCAAAGGGGAGGAATAGTCTAAAAAAGGAAGGCAAAGGATATTGTTAGTAGTTTATCAGGATTTATAACCCACATTACTCACACTGCTCTGTTTAGATGGATTACATTCTGTTCCAGTTTGTCTACTTGTACTAGACTTGAGGGCATAGAGAGCTATCCCAAAAATAGCAGGATATAGTATGGTAATCATCCTTAGTTTCCTGTTAACTTAATCTGAAACCATGTATAACTTACACTGTCTTAGCATGACTGATCTTTTTGAATATGGTTTGTTAGAATACTGTTTTATATTGACAGATTTTATTCAAATCTATTATGATTGATCATATCAAGTCTGAGAGTATAGGCAACTACACTGAAGATGACAAGATTCTCTAGGATACCCATTTAGGTTTGATTATTACCTGCTTTTGAAGTCTTACATTATCTACAATGTTTCATTTTTATTAATATTGGTATATACTGCTATATTCAATTATACTATACCTGATGGTATAGATAATTCTATTGAAGATAATAAGAGACACCACAGTAACCATTGTAGATCACCTTGTACTTTGTTTTTATATGACTTTTTCATTTCATGTTTTTCTAGGAATTTGTTGTTTTGTCTTGCTTTGTTTTTTCTATCCCTCTAATATAGAAAGGAGATAAATACATGTAGAGACTCATGCATGTGTAGAAACTATTAACAGTTTATAAGAACTGATTATATAATACATGATGAAATGAACAGCTACTTTGAAGAAAAAGAGACACTACAATACCCAGTGCTAATTTCGTAGTGTCATGATGTGAAATCCAGCAATACTATTATTCTTTGTTCAGAGTGATTTTAGCCTGTTTTTGTTGTTTTTGTTGTTTAATTTCAACATACTTGAACGTATGGACAGCTGTTTTGAAGAGAATGAGAGACACTATGACAGATATCGTTGACTTCCCTATAGTCTGGTCTTGAAGACCTAAAATGCCTTCATCATCCTGTTCGGATCAGTTTTATACTAGGTTGTTTCATATGAATTCACTGTATGTGAAGATATGAACAACTATTTGGAAGAAAACAAGAGACAATATGATAGACAATGAAGATCTCTGGTTGTCTTGCTTTGAAATTTATGTCTCTTACATTGCTTTCTTATGTTCTGGTTTGTTGTGTTTAATTTTACACTCTTTAAAATTAAAAAAAATCTCCCTTATGAAAATGAATATATTCACCCCACTTTTAAGAATAGGATTGATACAAATTTCCAGAAGTCATTGTTTCTGTCTTGAAGTGATATCAATATGATTTATAACTATGTCCATTTATTCTGTAACCTAAATGATTAAATTTTAAATTAACTACAAATGATGCTTTTTATATGGAAGAGTGGGAAGGACCAGGCTTGACAGCACACACATAGAATCTCAGAACTCAGAAGGCTAAAGCAGGAGGATTCCAAGTTTAAGGACAGCCTGGACTACAATAAAAAAATTCAAGGCCACCTTAGACACACAGTAAGACCTTGTCTGAAAACATAAAAAAGAGAGTAGCAAAGAAAACAGACAAATTCAATGAATGTGCAAGAAGAAATTAACTATAACTAGTCATGCAACCATTCTTGATATTACAACATTCATGGTTCCTCACTTATTATTATGTGTTTTTGTTTTCTTTACCCACACCCATCATCGCAGCTGGTTGGAATCCTTTATTTGGTAGTAAACCAAATTGTCATTCTTGAAGGCTGTAAGTCCTATCTGTATTTGGTTGTTAAAATGGCTTTTAATATTGGCCAACTGAAGCATTCAGATGCACTCTCAGGAAACTGAGTTTCAAGTATTGTCCCCTTTGTATACAGTGAGGAAGAATTATTTTTGTCTTTGGTAGGAAATCAATCAACCAGTAAAGTATAGTTCTTCCATTACCCGTTGATTATGTGGCATAAATGTCAGATATAAACCTCAATTTCTAGGTAAATCAAATTATTATTGTTTCTCTGGGGAAGTTATTCATTCTCTGATAGCTGAAGCTTCCAAAGTTATAGAGCCAGGAAGCAAAAGTCTTGCTGCTGCCTAGACACTAATTCTCCACCAGCTGTTTGCCAAGGAGGCTGCAAAACAAATACAGAGGAATGCACAAGGGAGAGGGACACTGGCACTTTTTAAAAAGTCTTTAATGCTTGTCCTCTGTAGTTCAAGGATGACAGTAAGAGTTTACCACTAATGTGGGCTCCCTGATTTCAGCTGAAATAATAATAGTCCCCCAAAACTGAGCTCACATGGAAGCTGTAACTTTCAAAGACAAGGTAGGCACAGTTACCATAGAAGCAACAAAGACACTGTCACCCAGAATTGTGCATGAATTGTTTCAGGTGACTAAATGATCATGCTTTCAATAGAAATAGGTAGCTTACTCTAAGTTTTTTCTATATCTTTCAGTTCTTATAAGGACTTCCTGAGCTTCTGTGAAGTCAAGTTGTAAAGAGACATTAGTGGAAAGAAAACAGAAAATGCAACTGAATCATATCCTTAATTACACTGCTGAAACTGGCATGACCATGGGCAAGAAATTTCTTTTATGACTTCAACTTTTGTAATTTTAAAATGAAAATAATGAAATGATTTAAAAATTTTTTAAAGTACATATTAAGCACCTAAATGTGCCACACATTATTTTAAACTTTTCATAGGAATTATCCAACCATCTTATGAGATGTGTCCTATTATTAGACCCATAGTGCAGATTATGCAAGTGAAATGAATAAAAGTTAATAATGTATCAAATATCAACAGCTGATAAGAGATGGTTTGGAGCATTAATCTCATGTCATTAAGTGGATGAAGCCTTTGCTGTCTCGGTTTTAATGTCTGTGGCTTTCTTTTCCAAGTCGGTATTATGATCTCACAAAGGTCCCAGCTGATCCCTAGGAATGTGCAGCTTTAGGAAAATGTAAGCCAACTTTCTGAAATTGGACTGATTGTGTGTGTAACCTAACTCAGGTGGACTAAATTGACTGCAATTTTTTTTTTTAACCAGGCATCCATGCTCCACAGGTTTCTGGGCATTAGAACAAAAATAACCAAGTGTATAATGATCATAACTGGGACAAATTGTTCAAACAGATCTATGCCAAAGTACACAGGATAGTAAGGAAAAGAATTCCTTATCAACACCCCTAATCATTCTGGGACATTCCTTCAAAAGTAATTGCCAATGCAGAGACACAATGATGGATAGGTGAAGGCTAATGGTCACAGGGTGTCCTGAGGGATGACATTGGCTTGAATGTTGGGCATTCATACTCTGACTCCTGCCTCTGACTCTAAACTTCTGCACAACGACAAATTTGCTATAACCATCATGGAAAATTACCACCAAAAGAGTCATTAGGTTCAAATTCTGAAATGGACACACGGGAATATGGAAGCCCAGAGAAGTATAGCCAATCTACATCCGAGCCATTATCACTACCCAAACTTTTCCATCCACCCAGTACCCCATTGCCAGCCTAATCCCTCATGATCTGAGCATCAATTTCCTCACCTGTAATTGGGAATAACTTGACCTAAACTTAATACAGAAATGATTTTATAAGTATATACCATACAAATGCCAGTAGTCTGAGGATTTGAGATGTAAAATATTCCTTCTCAATGAGCAATAGTTCCCACAGAGTTTAGCAAAAAATTGCCCTAAGACTCTCCAGGAATTTTCCTGGAGTTCAAAGAGAGACACGCCTCATTTGAGGTCACATCACAGGTTAGAATTATGAGGGACAGAACAGGAGAGGTGTGGAAAAATTTTAATAGACAGTGAAAGAGTTAAAAATAAAAAAAAACCTCAAAATATCACTTAATGTGCCATAAAATACTGTCTAGGGGAAAAGATGATTATTTTACTGCTTGTATTATTGGAACCCACATCAGACAGAACACTGTAGAATGCATCAAATGAGCTGATCTGCCTTTGACAAAAGTTGTCCAACGTGAGATTTGTCTGGTTTTGTCTGCATGGACTTTCTGCTTGTGTGTCTTGGCTCCTTCTCAGTCTAAGTACAACTGTCTCTGCAAGGCCTAACCATCCCTGATGACTTCAGTCAGTCAAATTTTAAGTAAGGGATATTTGGTCTAACCGTTGCCATTTATGATACAGCTATTTTCTCTTAGCTCTGATTTGACACTTCTTATAAATGACAGAGGTCACCTAATGATTAATGTGTATTATCTATATAACCTACCCAACAGCATGATAAAGAATGTTTGTGTATGTGATTGAGATGCTATTATAACCTTGATTTACTACATGAAAATACTGAGGGCCCACGAAGGAACCAGTAAGTGAATAACCCAAGATTGAAACAAAGACAATCTGAATCTATAGTCTGCACTTCCAACTCTATCCCATCTGTCCTTCCTATGTAAAGTGGACGAATCTCATGAGTTACTTTTCAAATGTATAATACCATTTTACAAATATTTGAAAGTTCTCATTGGTAAAATATTAAGCTCATTCTATATAGCATTAGAAGGAAAAATTAGGCTCCATAACAAAAACGTAAGCAGATATCAGCTAGAGGTAGAGAATTTTTTTTTAGTTGACATGATCCAAGAAATCAAAGTAGCTATTTTTTTTAGTGTAACCAACAGAAGTTACTATTCTACATTGTAAGGAATTTCTGACAATCCCCCACCTTAGGGATTCCTATTATAAAACCCCAATAGGTTTTTTGAAATTTCTCAATTTGGTAACCAGAAGATACTTGAAAAAAAGATAAGTAAAAATATCCTTTGTTGTAGCTTTCCTCGGTAACTGCATACCCAGTAGTGGGCTGACTAATCTCCTAAACCACTAGTTGAGAAGAAAAACAAAATGACAACAAGATAACACACAACTAGTGAATTGCAGAAGAAAACCTTCCTTGGGCTTATTCTTGTGTAAAGTCATCATGTTGTCTTGTCTGAAAACTTTTCTGAATTTCACTTACCAAATTAAATTATCCTTTCTTCATGGACCATCTCAAGTCTTACCTGTTTCACAAAGAGCTTCTCTGGGCAGGCTTAGGGCTTGATGCCAACCCAGTCCTTCATTAAATTCCAGCAACATTCTCTCCCTTCTGAAACTCAATAATCCCTTATTATAAAGAGCACAGTGCAGGAACTATCAGATGGTACAAAAGTCAACAATCACTCAAAACAAGGATATTCAAGAAAAGACTTCAGAATTAAAAATGTGTCCTGGAGATAAAGCCTAAAACATTTGTTTTCAGCCCAAGAGGGTGGAAAACATCACATCTGGTCTTCCAGTGGAACCTTAGCAGTCAACTCAACCCTAATTAATGTGCCTTGTAGGTACCTTGTAGGTACTCAAAAACATTTAAGAAAGGAGAGATTGATGGAGGAAGCAAAGTTAGGCCAGGCACATTTGTGTAACAAGTGGAGGCATTCAATGAATAATAATAATGAGTATCTGTGTTAGGCAATGGTATTAGGAGAAATGACCAGTGTAGGCATCAATTCTGAAAAGCCCTGAAAGGCTTTGAAGACTGGCTGTGAAGGAGGCTGGCTGTGAAGATGTTTACAACATTCTGAACAGCGTTAATGCTTTTTGCATCTTTTTCATTAGACTGCAAGTCATGTGAGAAGAGAGTTTTCCTCTTGTCCCTCTTCATAATTCCAGTTTATTTAGTTTAGTGTGTGCAAGGATTGCTTGAAGAATAACTAAACGACTAAATAAACTTATCCTTACTCAAGACTTGCTGAAGAGATTGATTTCTGGTCCTTGCCAACATTCTGGTTCTCACCAAAATCTTGGCTGTTCTCTCTTTTTGACAATCCAAGATAATGTGACCTTTTCTCCAACTTGAGCACTACAAAGATAAATTTAATGAACTTTCCCCACTGGAGAGTAGTTACCATTATATCAATCTCACCTCTCCACTGCTATTCCAAAACCCCTACTCTCAGGTTTCATCAAGAGCCAATTTCCATGTCTGAGTCATGTACTTGGAAGAGAACCCAGTGGAAAGCTACATGCCTAGAGAATTTTAAAATGTACCCAGCCCCTGACAAAATATTTTTATGAACAGCATTTCAGTCCCTTTTATCTTACTAGGCTACCTTGAAATCAATTTTAACTTGTCCTTCAGAGAGTGTACATAATACATTTAAATTTAATAGAAGAGTAGAAAGGGGTAAGGAAAAAGAGGACTTGGCCAGACAGTATGGACTTTAAATACTGTCACCTCTACCTCACTAACCCTGCAGTTCTGTACAACTTTTCCTCTTCAAGTCTCTGTTCCTCCATCTGTAAAATGACAATAATGTCACCTACATTTTTGTATAATGCAATATTGTCTTGGTTACTTGTCTCTTGTTGAGACAAAATACCTGATACCCAAAATTAGGAAGGGAAAGGATTACTTAGCTCACAGTATGTGGAGATTTCAGTCCATACTCAGCTCCATGGTAGAGTGGCACAAGGCAGAAGGCAACAGTTCATGGCAGCAAAAACAACAAGAACAAAAAAGGAAGAGCATGCTGAGAGACTCTTTCTGTCCCTTATATTGTATGTAGGCCCAGTGTGTATGTATTACTCACACCCTAAATCCCAGATTGGACCATTAATCAATCGCAAACTCTAGAAGCCTGCCCCATGTCTGTGTGAGTCTGTATGACATCCAGACACAAGCCATAACAAGTATCAACACTTACACCCATCAGTTCTAGCTATGTGTGCATGTATATATATAGTTTTATATAATATTTTACATAAATGTTAGATTTTAGTCTAATAATAACATGTATGTTTGTTCTAAGTGAAAGAAATCTACCTTCCCCAACAAAAATTTGTCCTACCATTTCTTACTCCATTCTTCAATTAGAATATGACTTTCTCCTTTGTCTTTTCCTTAGAACCCAGCATTTCCCAAATAAGATTCTTCTTTTCAACCTAATATATTCATAGAGTACTTTTCTTATTTTAAAGAGAATAAAACAGAATAATACCAATCAAAACAAACCAGTGTAAGATACAGAATTTCAAAACATTAAACAATCAACAATAGTTACCATAATGCCTTTTGATGTCTTCAAAATAGCTACAGATAATTTTGAACATAGTAAAAATGAAACAGAACAGAATCGAATAGAAACAATAAAAACAAAACAATGAATGCAATAAAGGACTTCAAAATAATCCAATAGTAAATCCAGAATTGCTACCATAATATATCTTACTATCTTTGAAACAGCTATTCCTGCCATAGGATTTGACATAATCAAACAAAGCAAAAGAGAATAAAACCCAACCCAACAAAACAATGGAAATGATATAAGACTCCCAAAACAAGACCATAGGGAATAAATTATGGCTGCAAATCTCAGAAGCAGATTCCTCTCTCCTCCCCAGATGTTGCACCACATACCACTATCCTCTAAACCTGTGATCAGATCACTGGCCTTAGACCTGCAGTGTTGGTGAAACAACAAAGCACCAAAGGCATCCAATTACATTTCACCTCCATAGCTATTATCACAACTTGTGTTTCTCTGGACAAGCCTGTAATAGAGCACTTTTTGTGGTGGAAAATTTCATTTTTAACTGGAAAATTTTGGATATCAAATCATAATAATATTATAATTTAATATTAGTAAATTGACAAATCTAGGTTGGTGAAAAACCAATAGGAAAAAAATCTTTTAGGGTATTTAGGGTAAGGCCCTATTCCATGACCCCAAGCAGCCTAAGAGCCTCAGTGCACCTATCAAAGACCTAACCAGCCTGCTCTACCTAGCCAAGGAACTTATGTGCACACTGGGGAGCAGATAAGGCCCCAGCCAGTAAGCCCAACAAGCCAGGGGCTACTGAAAGCCTACTCAGCATACTCCACATAGCTGGGGAGCCTCTGTGCACACTGGAGTCCTGGAAAGGCCTTTCCCAGTGACCCCAAGCAGCTGGGGAGAATCGGTATGTTGCATCAGGCCTGCTGAAGGTCTGGGGATCCATTCAATGAAACTCCAAGAGCCACTTGGGACCAGGCAAGGCCTGCCTAATGACCCCCACTCAGCTGCAGAGATCTCCTCCAGTATGGACAGTCATCATCAATCTAGGAAACAACTGGGACTTTGCAGTTGGCTGCCCCAGGGGAATATAGGAAAATGACAAAGTGAAAGAGCAAAATGCAATATCAAAATTGAAGCCCATCCCGAACAAGTCTAGGAGACATGGACATAGAAGAAATTTAAGTGACATGCCTGAAATTTCTGAAATGATAGAAACTGAAGTAAAAAAATAACTCCATGAATCTATAAAGGAAATTAGATCAGAGATAATCTCCCAGGTAAAACAATGATAAATTTAATGAAAGAAATAATGAACACATATAAAGAAGACATAGTTTAAAAAGTAGAGGAGCACTGGAAAATGATAGACCCCTTGAATGAACAATATAAGAAAGGATTAGAATGCATGAAGCAGATTCAAAGAGATATCTGAGAAATCAGAAATTCCATCAAAAACTTGCAAAAGCATCTGAACAAATGTAAAGACAGATTTCAGACCTTGAAGACAGGATTGCAGCTAGTGAACAAGGAGGAATGAACTTTTAAAAAATAACAAGAATTAGGAAATAACAATTCAACAACTGCAAGATGATGCAAAGAAAAACAATATAAGATTGAGAAGTGTAAATGAAAAAGGTGACAATACAAATGGTACAAAGAGACTATTTATAGAAATAATAGCAGAAAATTTCCCAAACATGGGAAAAGAAACTGACACACAGATAAGTGAAGCATATCAAACTCCAATTACCCATAATAAAAATAAATCTACATAAAATAATCCCCATTGTAGAAATTCATCATAAGAACAGACTATTAACTATTGTTAAAGAAACAAATTTCCTATAAAGGAAAGCCCATAAGAATCACAGCAGACTTCTCAACACAAACCATCAAATCAAGAAGAGCATGGAATGAAGTATTTCAAATCCTAAAAGAAAATGACTTCCAACCCAGATTGATGAAACCTGCAAAACTATCCTTCAAAATTGACAGGGAATTAAGATACTTCCATGATAAAGATCTATTGAAGAACTTCATGAGCACCAAATGAGCCCCTCAAAGAGTACTGAAAGATATTCTAGATAAGGGCTGGGGATTTAGCTCAGTGGCTTAAGCGTCTGCCTAGCAAGCGCGAGGTTGTGAGTTCTAACGCCAGTATCCAAAAAAAAAAAAAAAAGAAAAGAAAAAAAAGAAAAGCATATTCTAGATAGGCATATAAATGACTACAATTTCAAGAACACTAACACACACCAAAAAAAAAAAACACCAAATAGGGCAAACAATTTAACACAGGGGAAGGTAAGAATCAACAGCAGAAAAATAACATGACAAAAATAAGCCATTATATATCAATTATAACCATTAATGTGAATAGCCTCAATTCATCAATTAAAAGAAATAAACTGGCAGAATGGATCAACAAACAACATCCAATCATATGCTGTATACAAGAAATCCATCTAACACAAAAGGAAATTTATAGACAAAGTTAAAGGATGAAAAACAATACTTCATACAACAGGAACCTCCCTAAAAAAGGCAGGGGTAGCCATTCTGTTTGCAGACAGTATTAACTTCAAACCAAAAATGGTCAACAGAGATAAAGAAGGTCACTACAACTGGTTAGGGGAAAACTTTAAGAGGAAGAGATCGCAATCTTAAATATATATGCACCAATTATGGGGGCATATAGTTACATAAAACAAATATTAATAGACACGAAAAATTAAATAAGCAATACCACAATTATAATGGGAGTCCTTAACACACAACTATCACAAAGAGACAGATCAACTAGACAAATAATCAACAAAGAAATAGCAGAAATCAAACTTGTGAACAAATAAGTTAAGTAGACATGTATTCTATCCAATGCAATACAATTCTTCTCAGCTTCACAAAAGACATTCTCTAAAATAGACCATATACTGGCCCATAGAACATGCCTAAATAAATGCAAAAGAATAAGTATTATCCCATGTATACTATGTGATCAGAATGACATGAAATGAAATTAAGGACAAAAGAAACTTTAAAAACTCCATAAACACATGGAAATTAAATAATGCACTCCTGAATAATCAGTGGGTCACAGAGCAAGTTAAAGAAAAAGTTAAACAATATCTACAAGCAAACAAAAATGCAAATACAACTTACCAGAACCTGTGGGATGCAATGAAAGCAGTCCTCAGACAGAAATTTATTGCAGTGAATTCCCACATCAGGAAAATAGAACAAACACAAATGAATAACCTGATGCTCAAACATCTAAAATCAGAAGACCAAGTCAAGCCCAAAGCCAAAAAAGGGAGAAAATTATAAAGATCAGAGCAGAAATTAACACAATTGAGGCTGAGAAAACAATACAAAGAATTACCAAATCTAAGAGTCAGTGCTTAGAAAGAATAAATAAAATTGATAAGCCCCTAGCCAACCTTACTTAAAAAAGAAAAGAAAAACTCAAATTCATGCAAGATGGAATGAAAAGATTGAAATCACTACAGACCCTGTGGAAATACAGAATATCATCAATACCTACTTTAAAAACCTTTAGTCTGATGGATTTGATAACACAGAAGAAATGGACAGATTCCTAGAATCATTAATGAATTATTAAACCTGAATAAAGATGTAAAACTGCTGAGTACCCCAATTTCAGTTAATTTAATTGAAAATGTAATTAGAACCTTACCAGCAAAAAAAAGACCAGGTCCTGATGGATTCACTGATGAATTCTACAAGACATTTAGGGAAAATTTAATGCCAACCCTCCTCAATCTCCAGCAAAATTGAAAAAGAAGCAATTCTCCCTAACTCATTCCTAGAAGCAAATATTACCTGAATACCAAATTCGGAAAAAGACCCAATTAGAAGGAAAACAAAGACCAATCTTTTGAATGAACATGGGTGCAAAAATCTTCAATAAAGTTCAGGCAAACAGAATGCATCAAGTCATCAAGAAGATTATACACCACAAGCAAGTGGGATTCATCTCAGGAATGCAGAGATGGTTCAACATATGTAAATCAATAAGTGTAATATACCATATCAATAAGGCAGTGATAATAACCACATGATCACTCAATTGATGCAGCAAAGCTGTTGATAAAAGTCCAGCACTCATTCATGATAAAAACCCTAGACAAAACTGGAATGCATAATCTTTACCTCAACCTGATAAAAGCTATCTGTGACAAGCCAACAGCCAGCATCATACTAAATAGTTAAATACTGAAAGTTTTCACTCAAAAATCAAGAAGGAGACAAGGTTGTACATTGTCACTACTCCTATTCAACATAGTGCTGGAAACATTAGCCACAGCAATTAGACAAGAGAAAGGAATAAGGATAGGAAAGAAGTTAAATTATTATTATTTGAAAGTGTCATGATAGTCTACATAGAAGATCCTCAAAACTCCATTGAAAGATTTCTAGATGTAATAACCAAATTCAGTAATGTAGCTGGATACAAAGTCAACACTCAAAAATTAATACATTCCTGTACACAAACAACAAACTCACTGAAAGAGAAATAAGGAAAATCAAAACCTTCACAATAGCAACCAAAAAAATGAAATACCTAGGAATCAATCTAGCAAAGGTAGTAAAAGACCTATACAATGAAAATTACAGTACTCTAAAAAAAGAAATTGAAGACGATCTCAGAAAATGGAAAGACATTCTTTGTTCATGGATAGGAAGAACAAACATTGTGAAAATGGCCATCTCCCAAAATTATTATACAGATTTAATGTAATTCCAATCAAAACACTATTAGCATATCTTACAGATCTAGAGAAATCATTCCTAAAATTCATATGAAACCAGAAGAGGCCTAGAACATCAAAGGCAATTCTGGACAACAAAGGCAAGGCAGGAGGATCACAATTCCTGAGTTGAAGTTATACTACAAAGCCACTGTAATAAAATCAGCATGGTACTGAAATAAAAACAGAACTGAAGATCAGTGAATTAGAAAGACACAGTCACAACTTCAAACACACTCAGCTACCTTATCTTTGACAAAGAGGCAAAATGTGTTTCCTGGAAGAAAGATAACCTCTAATAAGGAGAGCTAGAGAAACTGAATTACCATATGCTGAAAACTAAAACTAGACCATGACTATCACAATGTACTAAACTAACGTCAAAATGGATCAAAGATATAAATATTAAAACAGAAACACTAAATCTGATAGAAGACAGTAGGTAGAAATCTTGAAGACATAGGGGTAGGCAGAAAATTCATGAACAAAAATCAAACTGCAAGGGAAATATTTCACAGAATCAACAACCAATGTCTCATCTTATTAAAAAGTTTTTTCAGGTCAAAGGAAATCTCCAACAGAGTGAAAAGAAAGCCTACAAATTAGTCAATTGTCACTCAGACAAAGAACTTCTATGTAAAACATATAAATAATTTTTTAAAACAAGGTCTCCAAAATTCAAAGACCCAATCCAAAAACATTCATCTAAGATGAATGTACACTTCTTAGCTGAAGAAATACAAATGGAAACTAACCATATGAAAAAGCGTTCAACATCATTGGTCATTAGAGAAATGCAAATTAAAACACAGATAGAATCTCACTCTAGAAAGGATGGCCAAGACCAAAACAATCAACCAATAACAAATGCTGGAGGGGCCATGGGTAAAAAGGGACTCCTCTCCACCATTGGTGAGAGTGTAGACTGGTGCAATCACTGTGAAAATCAGTGTGAAAGTTCCTCAAAAATCAAGGATTAGAGTTCTCATTTGACCTAGTTATTCCACTTCTGGACATATTCCCTGAAGGATTGAAAACATTGTATCAACAGTGACATATGTGCACCCATGTGCAGCACACTTTGTAATAGTGAAATCTTGAAAACAACCCAAATGCCCATCAACCACAGAATGGAAAAAATGATGTATTTTTATACAATGGAGTACTACTCAGCTATAAAGAAGGATTGCATCAAAGCTTTTATAGGTAGAAGGCTGCAACTTGAGACCATACTCATAAGTGAAATAAATCAGACTCACATATGTAAATACCATATTGTATCTCTAATGTAAGAAACTGAATGAGTAAATGAGATTCAAAATCTTCAACAAATATTGTGAAAGGATAAGAAACTGCTCAAAGGGGAAAAATAATTCAGATAGAGAAAAGGAGAAATAAAGGAAGGAAAAAGAAAAAAGATAAATTTACAAATATATATATATATATATGCACATATAAGATACCTAAAATAATTACATTACTAATTGCATTAGTTCTTGGAACAGAACAGTTAACACTCATATGCTTAGATCAGTTTTGTCTATCTATATCAATAATCTAAGCAACTGCTTTAAAGGCAACTATGCACTATTAAATTCCTATCATCTCATTTTGAAAGCATATATTGTTATTGTTTGGGGGTTTTTGTTGTTTTGTTTGATTGTCTCTTTTGTTTCTTGTTTTTCCTGTCTGGATTTTTTTGTTGTTTTTTTCCTCCTCTTTAAACTAAAATTTTAAAAAATCATGGGTTTAAAATTGTTTGAAGCAGCTTCAGTTCTTGAAACTTTCCTCTGCACAGCTGTCCAGCTGTCTAGGGTAAATCAAGAACTTATCACTGAGCCAAAGCCAACAAAATGAGTTTCAGCAGAATATACATGAAGTCTTACATGTAGAATTTAAAACAACAATTTTACAAATAAAAGATGGCACTTATTTTGGCAATACTCATGTGCAAAAGATATAATGGTGTTGTTTGACCACCAGCTGTGTATTTAATGCCATCACAGAATAAGGTCTGATATATCTCTATGAAGTTAACACCATTTGACGATCCAACTTGACTCAACTGAGATAACTGAGCTATATCTAAAGTAAGGGTTAAATTCAGGATTTCCTGTCCTGAGCAAAACAAAGGAATGAAAGGTCTAAATATCATGTCAAATAAGACCTACCTGATGCAAACAGGTATTGCTAACCTGAAAACTAGAACTTTATTATAAATGATTGAAGTGGCCTTGTAAGGAAGAGAATAAAGAATTGTTCTCTGTGACTCCAAAGGACAGAACTAGATCTGATACACATAAGAAAAATCTCTCTAGGAAGTAGAAATATCAAGAAATGAAAAACTCTTTTTTTACAAAGATAATATTACTTCTGTCTACAACTTTAAGGACCAATATAGTTGGTGCATGCACAGAAAGAAAGACATAAAGAAAGAAGGAAGAAAGAGAAGGAGGGAGGCAAGCATAGAAGTACATAGAGAGGGAAAGAGACAGGGAGGGAGGGAGGGAAACAGGGAGGAAGGAGAGAGAAAGTGCAGTTGGCAGCTGAAACCAGCAATTTCTGCTCTAAATTGATCAGGAAATTTTATCAAAGGCACAGTATATGCCTAGTCCAGAAAGATTCCTCAGTAACCTCCTGGACAATATTTGCTTTAAACAGACTCTCAAAATGAAATTCCAATAAAATTTAACCTATTTTTAGAAGATAGGCTTTGAATAAAGTGTTGATTTTCTTAACTGAAAAAGAAAAAGCCTATAATTTCTTATATATGAAGTGTGATCAAAAATAAGCCAAAGTAGAAGTTAACAATTAAATATTTTCAGTAAGTTGCTCATTGCCACTAACCTTTTTCACAATACCATCCCCAACCCACACACTCCAGATGCATTTATCCCATCGTTTTCTCTACATTCTGAAGCAGTTCTGTAAGTCTGTTTTCACAAGCATCTTTTCATGGCTAACTTGATTTTCTGAATCAAATAAAATATTTACATTTTATAGTCATTTTGACTTTGGAGAAGAGCAAGAAGCCACAATTTCTGTCAAATAAAAACACTACTGTGTCAAAAAAATTAGATGTGTCCTCATCCACCTGTTCACTAGATCTGGCACCATGAAATTTCTGGTTCTACCCTAACATCAAAATAAATGCCCATGAAAGGTGAACATTTTGAATTCATTCGGAACATCGAGGTAGCCATGACAGTACAGCTAGAGACACTCACATAAAAGAACTTCTAGAACTTCTCCAGAAAATGGTAAGAACAAGGTAGCAAATGTTCCCAAACCAAGGGAAGTATTTTAAGAGATTAATGGCAATGAGACTTTTACTGCAATGAATTTTTAAAATTTAAATATTCACGAATTTTTTAATGACATTTCATATATTTTATTTTAGATTAATTTCTATTGGAAATGTTAGACAAAGCAGTTGCCTTCCCTCCATTAGGAATATAAGTAAAATAGGTATATCCATTGCTCTGTAAATTTAGTTGAAATAAAACATGGAGTCATAAAACACAATTTTAATACAACTGTATCTTTTAAACTTTGCATTATATTCCAGTTACATGCTAATATTCTACAAAAGTTTGTAAGTACGATGCTGAGTTTGTTTTGAGGCTTCCCATACTCAGTGTAGTTCTGAGTCTGACCAGAAGTTTTTATTGCCTATAAGACTGTTATGCCATTAATTCGTTTTCTAGAAATTAACAGACTTGAAACATAAAATTGCCACTTCTTAAGAATCTCTTACTTCAACTTGATAATATATCTTAACTACCCACCATCACTTTTTGATGGATCTGATTGACTGTCAGTTTTGGATTTATGCTTGATGGAACTAAATTTTATTTATTTTTTTTAATTTTCATTAGTAAATGTTTGCTGTGCTTAATGGTTATATTCATGGTGGGGAGCTGGTGCGTGTACATAGCATGTCTTAATTCCTCTCCCCCTTTTCCTCCCCTCCTTTCCATCTCTTCCACCTCTGATTCTCTTCCTGTTTTCAAAAGATCTATCTCCCTGTTTCCTACTGTCTTGTATTTTGCAAGAGAAATCATGCAAGATTGTGTGTGTTAATTCACTTAATATTATTGCCTCATTGTGTTCATTGTCAAAATGCATTCATTTCCTACAAATGACTCAAATTTATCCTTTATGGTAGACTAGTAATCCATTATCTATAAATACAAAATTTTGTTTTTAAAACTTTTTGTCTTTTTGAAACAGGGTCTCACTATGCAGTTAAGGCTGTCTTTAAACTCACCTTGTAGCCCTGGCTGGCCTCAACCTCAGGGCAATTTTCCTGCTTCAGCCTCCCAAATGCTGAGATTCCAGACATGTACCAACATGCCTGGTGTGAAATTCCTGGCTTTGTAAACCATTACATTTAATATAATTTGTTGAAACCCCCAACAGGAAATTAACATGCTAACGTATAAAAATGTTTATATGTCTAAAGAAATAATTGTTTCAAATATTTAACATTAGTTCTCACATCCTATAGACAGGTACTATTTTATACTTGAGAAAATCTGATTTTTCTTATGGCAGTATAGTTAGTGATCACATAGTGATTTGCTGTTTGCAAAAATAACTTTGTTTAAATTGTGTTTTATTTTTAGTTTCTTTTATGTTTAATAGCCTAAAGAAAAGACTGTATGCTTATTGTTTTTTTCCTTTCTGGAACAAGGTAAATGTGGAAATCCATGAATAAATGTAGTGAAAAAGGACTGGGTTTGAAGTCAAACTTGGTCTTTAGTCCTGCTTTGCTAATGAGTAGTTACTTTAGAAAACCACCACCACCTGCCCCCGTATTCATTGCCTAAGGCTGCTGTAAAAAATCGCCACAGAACAAAGGGCTTCACACAACACAAGTTTATGCTTTCACATCTCAGGAAGCCAGAAATCCAAGATCAGCATGTTAGCAGCATGTGCTTATTTTGGAACCTCAGAGACTCTGCTCCATCCCTCTTCTTAACTTTTGGAAGGTGCCAGAAATCCTTAGCATTTTTGGTTTTTAAGTATATCATTTGGATATCTGACCCTATCATCATGTGGACTTTTTCCCTGTGTCTTATGTCATGTTTTCCCCTCTTACAATATTCCTCGCTAATTACTCAGTTTAGGGCCCACCTGAATCCAGTATGACCTCTGTATGTGAGTTCTGCAGAGAAATAAAAGCAATAAGATGCTGTGCCTGTGTATACAAAGAAACATAAGGAAGCAATGCACACAATTATGGAGGATAACAATTCCCAAGATCTGCAATTGGCAAGCTAGTGACCAAGGGAAGCCAATGGTATAGTTCCACCCCAAAGGCCAGAACAGCTTCAGAGTCAACAAAAGCCTATATTTCACTTTGACTCCAAAAGAAGAAAAAAAAAAATGTATCCCAGGTGGAAGGTGGTCAGGTAGTCCTGTCCCTTGCTTGGGGGAGGGTAAAAGCTTTTCTAAAACTATTAAAACTACAACTGATTGGATGAGGGTTGCCTATATTAAGAAGGCCAGAATGCCTTACCCAGAGTATCAATTTGAATATTACACTCAGAGAAATATCCACAATAATAATTAACCAAAAAGTGTGGTATCCTGTAACCCAGTCAGGTTGGTACATAATCTTTACAACCTTATTTTAACTAATTATACACACAATGTCCCTATTTCCAAGTAAGGTCACATGTGAGGGTTCAGGTAAATGAGAATGGACCCCAAGCAAGACCTTTCCTACAGCAGTGCTATTGGAGAATTTCTGCATTGCAGAAGTGGGTTCTCTAGGCAGGTGTGGGGTGGGGGGTGCTGACAAGATTGGAAAATGCTGGTTTAATAAATTACCAGACTTCTTCTGCCTAGGCCCTTGCTGAATTTTATGTCATAGATAAACCCTGTGAATTTTCATGAGAGGAGACATTGCTCTGCTTTTCAAGGACTTGTTTTCTACCAAAACTCTCTTCTGTTTTTCTCAGCATACCTCTTAATCCACAATTTCTTGGAACCCAGTTGTAGAAACACTAGACCAGCTTGATAATATCAAAGGAGGCTTCAGTTTCAGATAACCTGTGGTTCCATAGATCAATAGTTCCCCAACTTCCTTTAAAAAAGAAAAGTACTCTCGGGCTCCCAAAGTTGGTTTAAATTATATTTAGTATGATGTTACATAATATGAATAAATATAAAGCTACCCATAAATCCTTATGCTTCTGACTGTTATAGAACTATAAAACCCAGACAAATGTGCAAACTAATTTTGAAGAAAATCAATAAGATTAAAATTAACAAAATCAATTTTTGTGATATTTGCTGGAAATATCAACACTTACAATGTACAGGAATAGAATATTCTATTCCTGTAAAAGTTCAATAAATCTATTACTAAAAGCCACAGGTGACTGAATTCTTCCATCCTTTTTTCTCTATTCAAATTCCAGGGAAGCTTTATTTGCACAATTCTCAGGGATACTATTTACCTTCTTATCCTGGTGGGAACACACCATTTACATATTTTATACTTCTGTTTTTAATACTCGTAAACCTTCAATAGTCCTCCTTTGTATCAATGCAATAGTAAGTACAAATAAAAATGAAGCCATGCAAATTGTGCTTTGGTTTACAAAGTAGAAATTCAAAAGGTCTAAAGCATCTTTGTTTCATAGAATCATTGTCATTTTATTAAAACTGAAATTTTAAAATCAATACAAAAAAATAAGAGATCACTTGCAAATTCCTTTTTTTTAATTTTTTTTTTTATTGGTACCAGGGATCATACTCACAACCACGTGCTTGCAAGGCAGGCACTTATGCTGCTGAGCAAAATCCCCAGCCCCTCAAATTCTTTTAATCTTTATCTCTTTGCAAAACATTATTAAAGTGTTAGCTAGAGGTACTTACGTTTCCCTCACAAGAACCAAAAACTCCTCAGAGGTTAGCCTGAATATTTCCCTTTGTCTCTTCCCAGGAACCACAGCATCAATAATCTACATGGAGATGACACTTAATCACAGATCTCAACTATTTCTTTCTATATAAGAGATTATGATCATTACTCCCCCAAGTATAACTTTAGGGATAACTGTGCATAATACTGTGTGACTTCTGCACTCATGCGTTACCTACAGGAAGAAAGGGATGGATTCTAGCTATCTCTAAAAAATGACACTGAGAAGGCCTATATACAAATCTCATTAATTCAGCTAAACTACAAAATAGCCAGTAGGAATTAGAGAAGTCCAAACTCAATTTTTGTCTTCACTATTTAGTAAACATAACAAGTCAAACTGGCATAACACAGTGTTAAGAGGCAGAGGTCCTTAATGGGCTATTTTAATGAACAGGTAAGAACAGTTTAAAATTAACACAATGATTGTTTTCTTGCAAATTGATTCTCTGTTACCCTATTAAGCACTTTAATTCTCTGCAATCTTGTTTACCCTCGTAATTTGCTAAGAAAATCGTTTCTTTCATAGGTGGAGTAGAAGCAACATTTAGCTCAGTCCGGTCCAAGTAAGCAAGAGTTTCAAATTAGTAGCATCTGATTTAATTAGGTTTTACTAATAGCTAGTCAGGAAAATGCATTAACTTGCTTAGCCCACTAGGGGTTCCCTTTGTGCTCTGACATTAATTGCTGCCATTTACTTTGTTGCCTGTTGCTTCCTTCCTGGCTGCCTGCTCATTTACAAGAGTGTGGGGGACTTTTTGACAAACCTCACTCAACCTCAACAGCATTTCCAGCTCAGCAGATGGTGAACAAAGGTGATTTAGCTGTCAGGCTGTATGATGAGATTAGAGGGTCGCCTGAAGGCCACCACACCAAAAGCACTACTACCTTTTCATCCCTGCAGCAAGTCCTCAAGGAGTCATCAAATACACATAATCACCATTCACATTACTTCTTGAGGATTGTTACAGATTTAGCTTATTTATTATAGTATCACAGTATCCCAGTCTTCCCTTCTATTTCCACCGTGCCTCGTGTTGTCTTTTTCTTGTTGCTGGGACGAAATACCTGAGGCCTACAATTTAAAGGAGGAAATGTTTACTCTGGCTCAGTGGTACACTTCCCAGATTGGATGTCTCCAAGGCAGAAACAGCAACAGCACAGTGAGAAGGCATAGAGGAGGAAAGCTGTTCTTATCATGCGGCCTGGAAGCAGTGAGTGCGGGGAGGACTCCGGAGAGAGGTGAACATTTCTGGATCCCTCAGCCAGTGACCTGCCTCCAACCAGGCCTTACCTGCTAAGAGTGAATTAAGCTCTGACCTCATGTGTGGATTAGTCCACGGGTGAGTATAGCATACCCAGGATCCAGTCATCTACTAAAAGCCCCCCTTCTATACATAGGAGGGTTTCGGGGAGTATTCTAGATCTAAACCACAACACACAATATTTCCTCTGTTTTTCTATAAACTACATATTACTATGTGGTGTATATACCAGTTTCTATTACATTCTATCAAGGTCTGCCATATCTTTACAGCTAAAAATAAGTTTTAGGGTGTAGATTACTTACTTTCCTGTATTTTCTCAGCCTTCACCTGCAATTCTGATAGACCTAGAAGAGGGATGGCAAACCTTTTAGAGAACAAGCCACAAACTGCAACCCAAAACCTATTTATTTATGAAAAAAAATGCCAATGCTGCAATTCTACCTGAATACCAAGGTTTTAGTTTAGAGAAAATAACTCTATCTTTTGTCTTAAAAGAAAATTGCCCTATACGTAGGCCATAGTTTCACCACTGTCGACCTAGGATCATAGCAATTGCTACCTTAAGATAAAGTCATTGTTGCACAATACTTTTAAAGTGCTTTAGACAGTACCTAACACTTAAATTCTCAAGGGACATTAGAGAAGAAAAGTGTGACTGTTTTCATCACTTTCACAGTCGGAGCATGTATTTTCTGATTGTCTGTTCCTTCTACAAGCGCGAATTGTACTCCTATGCAGAACCAGCCATGACGCCACAGAGAGGGCAATATGGCAAAGAAGAAAAATGTTCTACTCTGCCACAGCTTTCAGTTGGCAAAGCTAGAGCCTAAAGAAGGAGAGTAGAAACAAAAATAACGTGCAACATCAATTTGGAGAACAGTAGCAAGGTTTGGAAAAATTTATATACTGGAGTATTTCAACCTATCACTAGGATTCCTTTTTATCCTGAATGTAACATTAATAATCCTAACTAGAATCAAAAAGTATTTATTTTATTCACTTCTGGTTCTAAAAATACAGAGTGACCTGAATGCCAAACATCTGATCTGTAATTTTCACAGCTGACTCACATTTATTTCCTTCCAACTCGGATACCCATGAGCACTGCCACTCAGACCCAGCAGCTGCCCAACTAAAGCCCAGCAGCTCCCTGAGCAAAGGCAAGGGTGGCTTAAGTTCCATGAATAGCCAGACAGAAAAAGAGCATCTCTGAAGTAGAGGATATTCAATCAATAGATAGACTGCTGGAGTAGAAAACCTTTAAAACTCTTTCCAGTCCAGATTCCTTCATGCTGGGAGTCTTTGGCTTATGAAATGTGACAGACATCCTAGGTAGACTTTGAAGGGGAGCCAGGTGTTCCAATTTCCAGCTTTTGATTTTTATAAAGCATTTTTTGCCACAGTGAGTCTGGACTTCAGTTCAAGAAATAAAATAATGTTGTCTTTTCATTAAGAAAAATAATTTAGAGGGCAAACAGTAGCAGATTAGCATACCATTTACCCAAACACAAAGCTTCCTCTTATCCCCAGGTTGTAGGCAGCAGACAGATATCCATGAGTACGGGGTCAGTCACACTGGGAAAGCTAACGACAACCCTTGAGAGGAGATTTGGTCCTTGGAAAGCTTCACTCTCTTTTGATCTGGGACCACTTAAGAGGAGCAGGTAGCAACTGCCTCTCATGAGCTTCTCTATAGATAAAGAATAAAGACAGAGCAATTTGAGAGCTGATAAGATGATGGCCTTTTTGTGACTAAAAAGTTAGCTGGAAAAAATGTTTTAAAGGCATAGTAATTTGTCAACAGTATATCTGTGTGTTGGTGATTTAAAAATAGCCCAAAAATGCAAGATAAAAACCTGCCACCACCAAGAACACTCTTACCCGCCCCCCACAAAAAAAAAAAAAAAGAGTTCCCCAGCCAATATGTGACCTGGACAAGGACCAGGGATTATGCCACACGGAGAAAGATGTTTAGGAAATCTGTATTAGAGTATAAAAGCATAAAACCAGGCTTACATCTCGACTTTGTCCCATGTTAACCACATGGCTAACCACTTGGTCTCTCTGAAGCCTGTTTCCCTATTTTATAAGATATTAACACAAGTCTTCAGAATGTTGCTTTAAATTGAAATGAGATTAAAATCTGTAGTGCTCTTCATGCAGACTTAGGTACTTTGTATTATAAATTCATTTGGATTTTATATTACACTAATCTGAAACAATCATGATGCTATGAAAATTGACTAATTATCTTTAACTCAAATATTTTATTGTACATGAATAAGCCAGGATTTTTTTAAAAAGGACAATTTACTCAAGATGAAATAGCTAAATAGTCTTAGAGACAGAACTGTGAGTCTTTTAACTTCAGGCCAATATTATTTCTTTAGTACCATACTTATGTATATTAATGCTACCTGTATACATCCTAAATATCCCCAATTTCTGAATGGATCTGTTCTCATAGCTTGTTCCTCACTAAAGGGACAAGTTCCCAAATTGTGTTAAACACTCCATGAAGTAAAATAGCTTTCATTGATCATGCCTGACCCTATGATCTGACACCTGTTTCATCATCTGACCCCTAAGATCACATGTTCTAGATGAAGCTGCCTTATATTTCTTGTAGTCAGTCACTGGCTGCTCAGTGCTGGATTGAATGACACATTTGAAACTGATTTATTGGTGTCATCTTTATAGTTTAGTGAGACCTTTTAATCTCTAGCCCAACAGTCATCGCTGAGAAATGAAGAACCACATCGAGAAAGCTTTGTATACACCATATTACTCTCCCAGGACCTATCTCAATGGATCAGCCACTCCATGATCTTGCACAGGACAGCAGAAGTTCTTGGGTTAAAGAGTATGAAATTTTAAACGGGAGGGAAGACTGGGGAAGTTGTGCTCCTGTCTCTCCATTGCCATCTTGGTAAGATCAGAAGATGGAGATAGCAAGAAACTTAGGCCCCAGGCCCATCTGAGAAGCTGGGTAGGCAGAGAAAAACAGTCCTAACCTCAGAGGGAAGGAAAGTTGAACTTTCTGAGAATCTTTGGTCACTTATTCCCTGGGAATGTATGAATGGCTTCTTCATCCGCAGTTACTTGCTAACTTATTATTGCTTGGTAGTCCTAGAGCTATGCTGACTATGAGGATTAACCATTTTGCTTCAGAGCTTCAAACTAGAACCCATTGCTCCAGTGTCAGCAACTGTTTTGTGCCTTATGTAGGAAGTCATTTGAATACTTATGCAAGGCCATAAAGGATGAATTTGCCATCCTAGCCACTAGAGGGAAAATTAAGTTCTTCATTATACAATAGTTTGTGAGTTTTTAATCTCAAGAGTGTTTTGGTTACTTTTTTCTTGTTGTCGAGACAAAATACCTGACTCCCAAAGTTCGGGAAGGAAAAGTTTATTTCTTACAGGTTGGAGGTTTCAGTCCATATTCAACTGGCTCCAGGCGGCAGGGTGGCATGGCAGCACCACTGTAAAGAGCAAGTGTGAACCAAGAAGAGAGAAAGACACACCTTCTTCCCTGCACGTAATATCCTGGCCACACCCCTGGGTGGGTGAAACACTCATAACACTGATCTGAGCACTAGACAATGAACCAATCACAAACACTAGAATTGGTCACGTGCATAATTGCATGAGGCTTGGGAGCCACTTACATAAACCATGACAGAGAGGTCTTCCTTATTGTTATTATTAATGATAAACTTCCTAAGGATTAGCATCTACTTTAGTGACACTAAAGATGAGACTTACTCTATGCTTCAAGCCTCTTTTTGATTCAGATGTATATAAGCCTATGTTTATAATTATCCATCCAATTAACAGCATTTGTTTGTTAATGATTCCCAAGGCACAGCTTCAACCCTGTGTTCTCTGTAGTGCTGATGTTGTGCTTAAAACTGTGCATCAGGCATTTAAGGATAAATGCCTGAAAATAACCAGCTACCACCTAAAGCTAGCATATTTAATATTAAATTAGTATTTTCTCCAAATCATTTCATGTCATATCATAAAGTAGCTACTATATGAATACTTGAGGACACATCCATAAAGCTCTTCCTATTGGTCTGAATATTAACATTCATATTTCCATCATTTCCCAAGTTTACAAACCTCAAACATGTTGTTTTATTTGATTTCACCCTTTCTGTGAACGCTGAAGTCCAATCAATCACCAGTTTGTCAAATAATTCTTTGAGACACATCTATCTTTGTCAACACCCAGATTTAAGTATCTTGTTATTTTGCATTTTTTATCAAACTTTTTGTCCTGAATTTCTCCTTCACTTTATCTTTTTAATTAATCTCTAGTTGCCATATATACCTTTGACTGAGGATTTCTTATTTCTCCAGTATTGAAATGCACTGTAAAGTGCTTTAAGATCTGAGAAAAGTGTTTTTTAAACTACATTACAAAAACCCATGGAAGACCCATGAGAAGACACTGGGTGGCCAGCAGAGCTGTCTGGACTCTCACATCCCCTTCCACAAGACGTAATTCTTTTTCCCTTACTTGCATATTGTCACCTATAATAATTTGCTTTAAAATTTTCTACACTGACAAAAACAATTTTGAAAATCAGCAGCTTGGGCATAAAAGATAAAATTCTAAGCCTGATATTTAAGACTTTCTCAATCTAGACCCATAATATTTGCAATTATAGCACATTTTATTTCTCTTTAAGTTGAGTTTTCACATTAACTCTCTTAATACATCTTAGGTGCTCCCATCTTTTCCTGTCATCATATTGTACTGAAATATTATCTGTCTGTGATTGTCAATAGTTCTCTGGTCACCCAGCTAGTTCTACTAGTCTATCCTTTCAGTATAAGAAAGAATTGGACTTCTTAGGATCATGCCTACATTCAGGGCAATGACTTTTGAGTATAAGTGACATGGGTCACTTACAGAGCAAAGCATCAGTTGCAAGTTTTAGATCTTTTGATGCTTTCTCTCTCATGTTGTGACTGGCAAGACTTCAGTGAGTGATTCCACCATCAGCCTTGGTCCCAGGTTGATTATGAAACTATGGGGAACCACCAATGATAGAATAAATGACACCCAAATATGTTTTATTATAAGTCACTGACATTGTAAGATTTTGTGCAGTCATTGTGATCTTTCTTAAGCACTATTTTCCTTCAAAAATGGGCTAAAATCACTTTCAATATTATTAAATAAAACATTTTATTTTGTACTTTGAATTCACTGCTTCTGCTTTCCAGTAAACTCGTATCTGTGCTACATCAAGTAGCCACTCAAGAGAATTCCAAGCACATTTAAAATTACTCATACTTACAGTATTTGTATCAATAGCCTGCTCCATAGCATTTTTTATAAATATGGACACCTGTGTTTTATATAAATCATAAAGTCTTCAACATGAATACACCTTAGTATAGATCAGAGCAGAAGGAATATTCTACTATGTGCTTCTCTCCCAAGCCCAAAGTATTTGTTCCAGGTGGAATTTCTTTAAATTAAGGTCCAAGTCTTTGTGAAACAAAAGTAATCTTATAAGGATGAAAACATTTACAGACTCGTGATTACGTATGTGTGGGCAAGAGGAGAAGACAAAGCATCTCCAAGGCTACTGGTAGATACTTTTCATTCACCACTTCCCGTCTTACTTTCTTACCTATAAAATCCTGATTCAAGAACAAAGCAAAGAGCTTTTGAAGATCCACGAGAAGATAAAGTTGCAATGATGACCTCACTGTGATACACCTTACCCTTCTCTTCTATGTGAAGTCCAAGATTATGTCAACTTCAGCTTCGTTCTGCCACGCCGTCCCCAAGTGTCCAGCTCAAGGACGCTTAACAGACAGCTATTTATGGACTAATGATGTTGTTTTTCAGTCCCCTTTTGGGTACAAAATCACTTTTCTGAGCACATCAGTTGAAGCATAAAATTGGAAACTGCCCAAAACTCATAAAAGGAAAGGATAGTGGCTAATACTGATTTTATAATTATACCAGGTATTGCTTTAAGCATTTTGTATGTGTGAATTTAGTATAGTATGCTGGTTACTAGAGATGTGTGGGCAGAGTCGCCAAACCTGTATCCTTCTTTTTAAATTTATTACCTATGTGCCCTTGGTAGTCACCACTTAGTATGCAGTTGTTCCTCACCTCCAAAATAAGGGGATGATTATGACTGTGTCTGCCTCAGAGGGTTGTTGTGAGACTTTAAGAAAGTAACCTATACATAGGTGGTAAAACCTACAGTACAGTTCTCATATGCTGTTTGATTCCATGATAGGGGGTCAGAATAGAGGATCTAAAGGATCTATGATCTAATGGGTGTTGAAGATGTGAAATATAACAGCAAATATTTCTGCTTCTTGAGTAGAACCTGTTGGGAATGGGTCATCATCTTCTGTGGAGGTGAAGGACTAGGTTCCTGACAGAGGTTCCTGTGTCCGACTGCTGCTGCTGCTGTTTCGCATTAGAGAGTTCTTATCTCACACAAAGGATAATTGTAATATACTTTACACTTCAGGGCCTTTCATCCTAGACATTTATGAAATGTAATAACAACTCTCCAAGCATTCATTTCCCACCAATACAGCCCAAGCCATCCCTGAATAACGCTTTAAGGAAATGCCCCAATGCAGTTAAACAAGACAAGAACAAGGTCAAATACAATTCTCCAGAGAGGAAGAGACAATGTACATCTGACCTGCTAGAATTGCTTTAACAGCATAAGCAAACATTGGGATGGAAAAGATCAGATTGTTTGTGAAGATGTGAGCTCTAAAATCCTGGTAGGAAATACTCCCAGGGTGCTGTGCCATCCAGAGCCATGAGCACAGCCTGTAAGTGTTCCATCTCTCAGAACATCCCCAGGAGGTATGTCAGAAGTGAGAAGCCCAGCTTGGACAGTGAGTTTGCAGGTTTATTGCATGCAAATGTAAAGATGGCAACCTTCCAAAGGCTAGCTTGCAGAGCAGGGAAGAAGAGAAAGTCTCTGCCTTGCCAAAGGCTTGCTTGGATGCTTTCTTCTTCTTATCTTGGCTGCCAAGAAGGTGCATGAGGCATGCTCTAAAGGGTGAATGATTGTCCTCTTCATTCATTCAGGTAGTTTACAGAAGGAAAGAACAGAAAAAAGTTGTTTTTTTAACAACATATTTTACTGATAACTTTATCAGTAAAATTATCACATTGAAACATTAGTATAAAAATCAATATTGCTGACTTACAGCTTTACCTTTCCACTTCCTATCCCTTGTTAATTTTTTCCAAAGTCACATTTAGACACAATTCACACATAAATATAACATGATATATTTAAACTCCTCCAATGTTTAAATAATTAGGTTGCCTCTAAGATTTCTTAAAACTGCAGAAAGCAATTATAAATATATCTGGCCACATATTTTTATCATTATTTATTTTCATCTGATATAGGTTCCTGATAGAGGTACTATGAGTTAAATGGGCTGAGTATTTTAAGATAACTTACATGTATTTCTTATTTCAGAAGTAACTGTATGCTTGCACAACTGAATGTGAAAGAAGTTAGCTGGTCCAAACCTCCTACCTTTAAGGAGGGAGGAAACAAAGAAAGAGATTGATGAAGAAAACAAGGTAAATCACATAGTTGAAGATTCATCCACATAGAACAACAGCATGCATTGTATAATGTCACAAAGCTTTAACCACATTGTGAATTTTATTATAATTGAGGGTGGGTAGGAAATCAATGAAATTGTGACATTCAAGGAAGCTTTAAAAAGCAGCTATTCTTAAATTGAACTTGGAAGCACAGTTAGTATTTATTCAAACAGATAAAAAGAAAAGCATAAGCATACCTGGGGAATGGAAAAAGCTTGGACAAAGATAAGACGCCAAAAAGAACAAGAAATATTTGGGAGTATTTTTTTTTCTTTTTCCCCAATGAACATTTATTTCCACATCAATTCACGAAATGTTTGCTTCACACATAGTGGGTCCCTGGCAGAGTGCTAGGTGTTGAAACTGCAAGGATGAATAACACACCTCTGGTTTCCAAATGAAATAGCTCCCTAACTGGCTCTCCTGTTCCAAGCTTAATAGACCCCTATCCATCACTGACACAGTCATCAAAGTATCCTCCAAACTCTAAAACTGTTTGTATTACACTTGGTTTTAATCCACAGATCATTTTTATAGAATTGGGAAACTTCAGTGGCTTTGCAATGCTTTAGGATAAAATCCAAAGATCTTAATGGGGTTTTCATGGCTTTTTTCCACCTGGAGGCCTCCTACCTCTAACATCTTGCTTCTCTCTTTTTCATTCCAGAAATAATGTTTCTTTCAGTTTTTTTTTTTTTTTTTTTTTTTTTTTTTTTGCTTTGAACTGATCAAATCCAAGTCTTCACACAAGGTCTAGACTCCTTGAATGCTGTTTCATTGAAATGTTTTCCTTTGGCTCCCATGAAAGAGTCATACCATTTTCATGTAGCTAATTTCTGTTCACCTTCTAGCTGTCATTTTTGTGAAATCGGAATTAGGTTTTCCTGCTATGTATTCTCAAAGAAACTTCTACTTCCCTTAGAATAACTCTGACCACATTTTGTTTGCATATTTTATTTCTCTTAGCTTCCATAACACTATAGACTCTATAAATACCCAAAATTTATCCTTCATGATCACCTCTAATTTCCTAGCACTGCATTCCACACATAGTATTTTCTCAATAAGTATTTGCTGAAATATTTTCAAGTAAATTTCACTGAGGTAGTGCTGTCAACTCAAAATTTGAAGGTTTAGAATACTGAAACATGAGGTCAAACAGAGTTAGTGCGGTTTCTAAACAAAACAAAACTGAGGAGGAGATTGCAAGATGGTCAACTGGGTGGTGGCACAATAAGAGAGCCTCTCTGAGGAAAAAAAAATAAAAACAACTCAGGTGCTGGAATCTGGCAACATGGAGAAAGCCAGACAAAAGGAGAGGAATTCTCAACCCAGGAAGAAACTGAGGAAAAAGAAAAAAGAAAGAAGAAAAAGAAGCATGGACAGAGGGCTGGAGCTGGGCAAGCCCTGATCGCTGTACCGACATGTCTTATAGTCAGGTGACTCACGATCAAGCTGAGATTGTGGCCCTGCTGAGAGCGGGGGTTGATGAGTTCCAGACCCTCGACTGGAGGAGGTGCTGAGGTGGGGTGTGGAAACAGCCAGTTGAGCTGCACAAACTTTGGTGAGTGATGGGAACTGGAATCCCCAAACCGGGAGGACTGGCTGGGTGACATTTTGGAGTTGGGCAGGGCCAGCTTGAATCAAAACCTGAGGCAGTGTCTGCTGATGACTCCTAGTCCAAAGCAGATTGGTGGGATCTGCTCAGGCAGGGCCATGCCCCTGGTTGAAACCCTTTAGCCAGGGACAAGACTTTTCTTGGCCAGTGGCACCCCCAGGGAACACACAAATTTGTTGAAGCATAAACTGGTTAACTGGCATAGGGGGAGGAGCCAGCTCTCAGTGTGCAACTCGCAGATCCGCCGCGGACTGGGGGTGGTACTTCCCTAGCAAGTGCGCTGCAGAAAAACTGTAAGCAAAATGAAAGGCCCAGAGACCTCCACCACCCACCTGTCTGAAGGGGGCCAAAAACATGACAAGACAGAGAAAGAGCAAAAGGTCCCCAACTGCAGAACCAGAGAAAGTGAGTCCAACAGAGGTAAATGCAGAGGAGGTTGAGAGCAGCAAACCTGTAATGTCAGAGACAGCCTCATCAGAAATAAAGAAATACATCTTTGACCTCATCGTCTAATTTAAATCTGAAATTCTAACTCAGGTGAAGCAAGATATAAGAAGATTAATAAAAGAATTCCTGGGTAATCCTCAAGTAGACACAAATGAAAGAATAGAGGAACCCAGAGAAAGGAGAGAAGCCTTTGATAAAGAATATAAAAAAAACCTAGAATATATGAAACAGATCCAAAGAGAATATCAGGAAATTAAAAACTCCATTGAAACCTGGCAAAACCTTTTAACAGAAACTAAAGACAAACTTTCAAAACTTGAAGATAGATTTGTAAAGTATGATCGTAAAAGGAAGGATCTCTTAAAAATAACAAGGAACCAGAAAGCAACGATACAAAGGCTAGAAGATGACAAGAGGATTTATAACCTAAGAATAAAATATGTGAATGAAGATGCAGCAACAAATACAAATGAAATAAAAAGTCTATTCACAGAAATAATTAAAGAAAACTTCCCAAACTTAGGTAATGGAAGTGAAGTTCAGATAAAGGAGGCATATAGAACTCCAGCCAGCTACAACCCAATCAGATCTACACCCAGACATATAATAATCAGGATCCCACAAATCCATCACAAGAACAGAATATTAAAAGTGGTCAGAGAAAAGAAACTGATTACCTATAAAGGAAAACTCATCAAAACCACAGCAGACTTCTCAATGCAAACCATCAAATCAAGAAGAGCTTGGAGTGAAATCTTCCAAACCCTGAAAGAAAATAACCTCCAACCCAGAATGATGTACCCTGCAAAACTGTCTCTCAAAATTAATGGAGAGACAAGATATTTCTATGACAAAAAGGAACTGGGAGAGTTTGTGACCACCAATCCAACCCTGCAAAGAATACTGAAGGGCATTCTAAAGAGAGAGAAGAAAATAGCCAGGGTTCCAGGAATAATGGGAAAAAGGACTCAAAGAAAGGGGCAGACAGTGGAATGAAGGAGAAAAGTAAACCAATAACAACAGAAAAATAGCATGGCAAAGATAAGACAGAGAAGATTGGTTATACAGCTGTTTTATCTTGACTGATTTTATTTGAATCTGGTATGCTTGAGAGTGTTGAGTCTGAGAGTAGGGGCAACTACTCTGAAGATGACAGGATTCAATAGGACACCCATTCTGGTTTGATTGTTAACTGCCTTTGAAGTCCTATAATGTCTCCAATGTTTTGATTTTATTAATAGTGTAAAGCAATGCTAAGTTTATATTATATTTGACAATATAGACAATTTTATTGAAAATAACAAGAGACATCATAGTGACTACCATAGATTACCTAGTGTTGTGTTTTTGTATGTTCTTCTCATTTTGTGTTTCTCTAGGAATTTGTATCACTGTTTGAATGTCCACTTTGTATGTTTCTCCCTCTAATACAGAAAGGCTAGGTATATGTGTAGAGACTTATACATGTGTAGAACTCCTAAGTAGTTTACGAGAATGTATTATAGCTATTGTAAAGAAAAGAAAAGCAAAAGAGTATTTTAAGGGATATAACTGCATGTATGTTTGAGTGTGTGGTATTAATAACCATGTTGCTAAAGTTTTAGTTGGATGAATGAGCAAAACTGACTGCAGTCTCACTGTTTGGATGTCCACTTTGTGGATTTTACTTTTGTAACTTGAACAACTGCATCTAAGAGGAAAGTATGCAATTATCAACTAGTGATTTTTTACTGGTTACTATTTTTGGGTTTTTTTTCTGTTTTGTTTTGTTTTTGAGATTTTGTATTGTTTCTACCCTCTTTCTGTTTCAAAATATTTTTCTTTAAATAAAAAAATTTAAAAAAAAAACAAGAGGAAAAGAAAGTGCTCTAAAAGAAATAACTGTATGTATACTTAAGTGTATAGGATTGGTAACCATGTTACTAAGCTTTTGTTGGATCAGTGAACAGAACTGTTTGCCACCTCACTGTTTGAATGTCCACTTTGTATGCTATAATTTTGTAACTTGAACAACTATATCCAAGAGACAATATGTAATGTATCAAATAGTGATTTCCTACTGTTTTTTTTGAAATTCTGTATTGTTTCTACACTTTTTTCTGTTTTACTTCCCCCCCTCTTTAAATAAAATTAAAAAAAATAAAACTGAGGATAAGAAATTGAAAGGTTGCCTGTCAATATAATGATCTATTCAGTTTCAGTAGATCAGGTATCTGCAAATTCCAACAAAGTGAAAAGATCCTAACTAGGAAATGTCAGAGTAAGATTTAGCTCCATGGGCTATCTCCATCTTTCTAGCTGAATGACTTTTTGCATATTGTGTACATCTCTAACCTTATGTCCCTTATATAGTAAAGGGTTAAAAAACCCAAATTTGGAGAACACTGAATATAGTATCCACCCAACCCTCAAATTTACTAAATTTTTATTTCTTGCCTTCTTATTTCTTCCTTTTTATCCATGAAAAAGTTTGGACAAGTCACTTGTTACTGGGTTTTAATGACCTCCACTGCAAAAGCAAAGTATTGGGAAAAGCTAGTCACTGATTTAAATAGTCAAACCCAATCATTACCAAAAGAACTTTGACTAAAATCCTTTAAGGTAGATAGGGAAGCCAATTTATTTATAAAGTTCCCAAGGTGATTGGTCAACAGTTAATCCAGCTCAGACCTGTAGACAAGTGTGTTGGAAATGTTAAGCTTTTCCAGGTCTAACAGGCAATGGTTTCACTTTTTCTCTGTTTCTCACAAGGAAAATGATTTTTCAATCAATTAGAATATGACTCACCTAGCTGGAACTTTTTTTGAAATTTTATTTAAAGAGAAGAAAAGAAAAGCAAAACAGGAAAAGGGGTAGAAACAATACAGAATTTCAGAAAAAAATAAACAGTAAGAAATCACTAGTTGATAAATTACATATTGTCTTCTTACACATAGTTGTTCAAGTTACAAAATTAAAGCATACAAAGTGGACATTCAAACAGTGAGGCTGCAAAGAAGTTCAATGACCCAATAACAACTTGGCAACATGATTATCAATTCTACACACTTAAACATAAATGCAGTTATATCCTTTAGAGCACTTTCTTTTCTTCCTTTTACCTTTTAAGTCCATTATTTGTTCAGTTATATCCTATTTTAGGTTGCTCAGTACCTTACTGACCTGTTTTGTTGTTATTATTTACTTTTTAATCACCTTATATTATTCTGTTGCTTTGTTTTTGAGTTTCTCCTCATCCATGCTGCATGGATCAGCTTTGGTGTAGTAAGGAGGTTTTCAGAGGCATTTTGTTACTTTGCTATCTACTTTTTTTTTGAAGGTAGCAAAATACAGCAGCACAAGACAGAACAAACCCATGAGAGGCAGTGCAGTGAAACTGGCACAGAACCTCACAGAAGGTCACCAGGACACCAGCAATAGGCACAGTAGTACATCCCATTCTGTTCACATTAGCTGTTTTTTTAATCAGGTAGAGCAAAATGGAAGGAAATATTGAACTTATAAAAACAGAATATTGAATAGAGCAGTACCATTAATCAAAATTGAGGAAGACAGTGATAAAAATATTTGCCTTTTTCAAAGAGATGGTAGAAGGAAATCGCCCTTACTTGCCACATTGCATATATTCATCCTCCTAAGAGATACTCAGAACTCCGGCTCACACTTGCTAACAGGGGGAGTGGGGGAATGGATGGATCATTGGCAGGCCCCCAGCTGCTTACCAGGGTGGCACGTAGGCTGCCTGTTCTCCTAGCGCCCCAAGTTCCAACATGATGCAGTAGGTGGAACTTTTTGTTCTACCAGCTGAATTAGCATCAATGTCTGTGTGTGTGTGTGTGTGTGTGTGTATGTGTGTGTGTGTGTGGTATGTGTTTATGTGTGTTGGAGAGAGAAGGATGCAGAAACATGGAATATGTCCTGTCTCCCTCACCACTTTCTATCTTAACTAGCATAAATTAGGTCTCCAAACAATGAAGCCACAGCACTATTGAACGCTGACTCGCTCCTGGAAAGTGTTCTTAAAATAGGAACAAAGTGACAATGTCCTTTATTTTTCCAATGTTATTGCATCAACATCAGTCACATTGGCCAATGATCATTGCTCTATTAAACAAATACCAGACTGTGGTCATTGTGAACTGTCAGGACCAGGAAATGTTAGCAGAGACAAAATCAAGAGCAGTCCAGATCTTAGTTGTTAAAGAGAAAAAATGAATAGAACCAAAACCCATAAAGAAAAAAAAAATTGGATACCTGCTTTATAAACAGAAAACACAAATAACTGAATGGAACATAAAAACAGTTCAAAGCCTATGAAAAAACTTACAGCTCAAATTTGTCTGAATTATAGAGTAAATACTTTTCAGTGATTCTGCAAACATTTCTTGAGCCTCTTCTATAGGCCAGATGTCACATAATAAATTGTGGATAAAACAAAATTAAGACTTGATCTGTGCTTTAAAGAACTTTCAGTTTATGAAATAAAGCAACTTGAAAGAATAGTCACTAAGGACCACTTTGTTTTAACATTATACGTGATACATCCACTAACCTATTTAACAATTCTGCATTGTGTATTATTATTCTACCGAGGTTAAGGCAATTCTAATAGCTTACCCAATATTCAGGCCTAATATAAGGCAAGTTAAACTACTACTTTATTAATAATAGATGATCTATTAAAAACATCACTTACATAGAAAATATTTGTAAACATTTTTGTCTGGTGAATAACCATCCTTGAAGCGTTTGTCAAAGAAATAACTTCATTATCAAACATCAGGCCTGATAAGTTTCCCTGTGACATCCCCAGAACCTTACTGGTTAGTGGAGTTTTAAGGTCAAAATTTCTAATTCTCAAAATGCCATTTTTGTTTCAGTTTAACCATACAGTGAGTCATTTCCAACCACATAAATGTCTTCTTTCTTTTCAAGATGGAATAAGTGAAGAACTTTCATCTTATTCACATTCACATGTTGGGTAAAACAACAGACTCAAACGAGTCCTGTAGAATCCTAGCAGGACTTTGGTGGTCAAAGAGTCATGCCAAAAAAGGCTGGAGCACCATAAACAAAATTCACCCAGTGGCTGCACATACAACGATCCACATATTTTCTTTCTCCACTTACCAGCAACAACAAAAAGGCATCCCCAAACTAAAAATCTATCTAGGCTAATAACTGGACAACCAAGAATTCACTATTCCTCCAAAGCCACTTTAAAATTCTCATTATCAGAACTGGAAAAAGTAGAAATAATTTTCATGTCTGATTGAAAACAAGCTTCCTGATTCTCCTGAGTTTCCATGTTTAACTACTCATTCCACAAAAACAATCTCTATTCCTTCTCTCTGCTTGGCCTAGAAAGTTTCAGACTTTATTGGCTCAATTTAGTACAGATACTGTCCCCCTTGAAGTGACCTGTCATCACTGAACTTTCAATACATGAATTCCACCACTTTCCTGCCCCCAAATTAACTGAACATGTCTCTCTGTTTTGACTTGTATCACATTGTTGCTACTAAATTTGAAAAGGTTGCATTTCACTTCCTGGCATCATTGGACAGGTTAAAAATCATACTCACACTAATTAGTACACAAGTTTCTAGATTTTAAGTATGCCAGGTGAAGAGAGTTGTAAGGGGTAGGAGAGAGGGAAACTGAGGGCTCAGAAAGGGAAAGAAGTTAAAGGGAGGAATTACTTATTGATTAATAAGAAGAATCATTTCTGTTCTTTCTTACTAGTTCTTCTTTTCCTCTTCTTTCAAAAAGTAGAAATACGACAAGTTGAGAAATGTTGGAAGGTACTAAATTATCCCTGGCCTTGCCACCAATGGCAGTCCAGTCTAGTGCATTCCCATCTATTATATAAAGGTACAAGAGAAATGAAGGCTTTGTGTGAAAAGTTCTAAGCTAAGATTTACTCTTACTTCAAAAAATAGGAAATCATCGTTTAATACATATATATATGTATTTCTTTTTTGCATACATATAAAGTATGTATTAAATGATTTCTGTCCTCCAATAAATAGAAAGGGTTTTTTAAGAAAAACAAATGCCTCTCCAAACTCCCCATCCCAACAGATTCCTGCATCACCTGCTTTCTTCCGCCCTCAGTGGACGGCAGAACTAGTATCGAACTAGCATGCTATCTAAGACACGTCAGAAGCAAGCAGTATGTCTTGGTTTTAAACTGTGTCTCTGCTTTCTCTGTCCTCCTGACACCTCCTCTGCTTCCTCACTCCTGTAAATAGCCCTGTACTAAATGAACCTTTCAAGCTAGTCTGATGGTAAAGGAGAAATGTTTATCTTGGAGTGTAGAGATAATTGACAATCAGAAAAGAGGATGCTTTTAGCTGCTGGTCAGGGCCCTGCACTCCTTGACAAAGTGCTCTTTTCTTTGAAGTAGGGAGGACTGCTGAGTGACTCAGGCAGGGATGTGTGCATGTTTATACTTGGAACTACTAGAGAAAAGCACTGGAGCTTTCCAATGCAGAGTTCCCTACTGGCTGGCTCCAGGAAATATCAATAACTCATGGAAGACAAAATCAAATGATTCTAGCCTCTCCTGGAGAGAATTCCCGCACTGTCATACTTGCTGTGTTAGGTGACAGGGGTTGATGTATAGAATAGAACTCAGGATGACCTCCAGCTCTTGTGTTCTCTGTCCCCTTGGAAAGATGCCCTAGACAACACTGACTTTCCCATGACTGTAATTCAAAAAGTGAGGGCATTTTTGCAAAGTTATACCTCATTTTAATTTTAAAAAATTATCACTACACTGTCTCACATATGTCTTGCTCTATTGTGAAGCCATTTTTATTTTATGCTTTTTTGCTTTTTTGTTTATTTTGTTGATTTTTTTATTAATTTCTTTTTTATCCTTGAAATACATGTATCATTACTCTTCAATAAGGACATCTATTTTGTGTTTACTAAGTTTTCTCTAAGCATTTATATCATCTTAAAAGTATATTTTATATAAATTCATGTATTTTCAACTTTGAGATGTTTTTATATTATGCATCTTATTGTTTTGTTATTTTGTTCCCTTACTCTGTTTTTCAAAACCATTCATGGTATTGTGTTTGCATCTAATCTATTATTTGTAACTGCACTCAGTGATGTCCATATATCCCATCATATTTCTCCCATGCTCTGTCTTTTTATGCATTCCCCAAAAATCATATGTTGGAAACTTAGGTCTCAAAACTACAATGTTTGAAGGTAGGGACTAGATGAGAAATAAATAGGCTATGAGGTCCAAACGAATAAATTAAAACTGTTATCACAAAAGGATTTATTATAAAAGAGGACATTGCTTCACTTCCTATTGTGAGTGGGTTTATTATAAAAGAGGTAATTTAACTCCCTTTGTATTGCTCTTCTACCTTTCAAATGTCAGGATACACCAGAAAAGCCATCATCAGATATAGCTCCTCAATCCTGGGTTTGTCAGCCTCTAGGACCATAAGCCAATAAATTACTTCTCATTATAAACATCTCAGCCTCAGGTATTCTGTTATAGTAGCACAAAACTGAGTAACGCATCTCATAAATCCAGGAGTTAATAAATCACATTTGAAGAAAATTAATGAATAGGAGATTCAACCTGTCAGATGCCTGTATATGCTGCAAAGCCATAATAATAAAAACAATGCATATAATTTTCAAGAACAGACAAGTGAAGCATGGTAGCACTCAACTATAGTCTCAGATATATCAGAGGTTATAGTAGGAGCATCCTGTGAGGCCAAGAATTCAGTACCAGCCTGAGCAGCATAGCTAGATCCTGCCTCCAAAAGAGAGAGAGAGAGAGAGAGAGAGAGAGAGAGAGAGAGAGAGAGAGAGAGAGAGAGAGAAATAAGAATTGACAGGAAGATTACTGCATCCACAGAGACTTGCTGTACAGTAGGATGTGTCATGAAAAATGAGGATAAGGTAGATTATTTAATAGGTAATGGTGGGAAAATTGTTAATTATATTTGTAAAAATAATTAGGTCTCTAACACTGCATTGTAATATGGTTTGAGGAATTAAAAGCCTCCCTATGACAAATAAAAATATAAAATTACTATAAGGAAATATAAGTAAGTAACTTTATAACCTAAGGACAGAAAGATGCTTTTAAAAGAGAACTTAACCAGGGAGAGCAATGTGTGTCTGTAGCACCAGATACTCAGGAGGCTGAGGCAAGAAGATGGTTTCAGCCAGAATTCAAGACTAGCTTGGACAACATAGCAAAATCTTATAGAAAGAAAGAAAGAGAAGGGATGTGGGAAGCTGAAAAAAACAAAAGGAAATTTCACAAATGAAAATATAATTCAAATACATATGATTTATAAATAATGAAAAAAAATAATGCTGCATATGGCTTCTTTTCACTTGAAAAACATTCATTCATCCTTTCTGTTCAAAATTAATGAACAAATCAACCTTCACTCTATTCAGGCACTGTGTGATTTTGCAGATATTGACTCGAAAGATTTCATGTTTCAATCCTGCCCAAACTAGTAGACTTACAAAGGAAAAGAAGGAGAGTGATTTCTTTTTGTAGCAAGACTGTGCACATGCAGTGTTTTAAAGCATCAGAAAATAAAAACTTATTTCTTTCCTCTCTGTCCCAGGCTTGACAGTAAGCATGCCTGGAATTCTTTACATAGTTCCTCTAAAAGAATTCTGAGTTTGCAGGACTAACAGAATTGACAGTGAGATGGCAGAGGAAGATGGCTGAATTCAAAACCAACTTCATCCTAATTCTCAGAACAAGGTTCCAGAAAAATGACTGTTTGCTGTTTAAGATAGTAAATTCTTTCCAGGCTTCCTTACCAGCGCAGATAGAATCAGAACTCACTCAATCATAGACATTGAGAACGACAAGAAACCATGAGGGATTAACAAATGCAAACATCCTCCGACAAGGAAACTGTGTTTCATGGAGTGTGCTTAAGTGACTTGCCCAATGTGATAAAGTTGGTTAACTGACCTTGGGCTATGATCCAACTAGTTATCTTTTTACCCTGTTTCCATTAGCTGAGATGGCTCAGAGTGGTAAAGTGCTATCACATAGTTGTCAGACATTTTTAATTTTCAAGGAAAACGGTAATAGCTGACATCTGTCAGGCACCACACAAACTAGTTAAAAGTAATTCACAGTTTCAAATTTTAACTGTGTTACATTCTTTTTGATTATATCATACCTTTGAAAAGCTTAATTTTCACCTGTTCTTGCAATTAAAAGCAAGTATACCACAAAAATCACCATTTAACAAGGAATGAAGATATGACCATGGTTTGAGAATTTGTATAGTGTCTAAAATACAGAGCCAGCCTTTCTGGTAAGCTGCATAAGCTATGTGGGGCCCAGGAAGAGAAAAGTCAGATGGCACCTCCTATACACCTAGTAGCTCATGGGCTGAGAATCATCAAATCCCCGCCACCCCACCACCGGTAAGCAAATGGCTGGTTCGGAGGACAGGCTGTGTTGATAGCAACTGAGGTACGAAAAGCAACTGAATGCTTGTATTGTTTGGTTGACTTTGCAGGCCTGGGGCCAGCAGTCTGAGCATTTATAAGGAGGATAATTGCATGTAATATAGCAAATATGGGGGATTTCCTTCTGTCTTGTTTTTGAATCCAATATTGTTCTCCCTGTTTTGTTTTGTTCTGATTGTTTTTGCTTTATTCAATGCTCTGTTTTGGTTGGTTTTATTCTGTTTTGTTTTGGTTTGATTTTGTTATATCTGATAGAATGCACAACTGTTGTGAAGATAACAAGATATAATATAGTAGCTATTGTTGTTTTCTTATTATCCTGCTTTGAAGTTCTGTACCAATTGCACTGCTTTGTTTTGATTGGATTTATTCTGTTTTGTTTTGCTGGGTTTTATTATCTTTAAAATAAAATTTAAAAATGAAAAATAAAATACATACACATTCCATTAGCAAATAATTGTGCTTATTTAAGAATATATACATATATATATATATATATATTTCCCCCTCTCCTTTTCTCCTTTCTCCATTCCAGTTGTTCTTTCCTTCTGAGCAGTTTCTTGCACTTTCACAATATCTATTATGCCTTTTAAAATCTACTCTTTCAGTTCCTTACACTAGGGAGAAAATATGATATTTACACATGCAAGTCTGATTGATTTTACTTGTGAATATGGTCTCTAGTTGCATCCATTAACCCATAAAAGTCTCGAGTTTATCTTTCTTTATAGTAGAGTACTATTCCATTATATAAAAATAACACATAGTTTTTATCCATTCCTCCATTGATGGGCATTTGGGTTGTTTCCAAGATTTAGCTATTACAAATTGTGATGCTATAAACATGGGTGCACATACATTGCTGTAGTATGATGTTTTTAATTCTTCTGGAAAAATACTCAGAAGGGGAATAACTGGGTTGAATGGGACCTCTAATCCTAGTTTTCTTTTTAGTAATCTCCACACTGATTCCCACAGTGGTTGCATCAGTCTACACTCCCAAAAGGTTCCATTTTCCCCATTTTCCCACCAGCATTTGTTATTGGATGATTTTTGATGATAACAAACAACAAACTCATTGAGTAAGAAATTAGGGAAACTTCACCCTTCACAATAACATCCAAAAAAATGAAATACTTAGGAATCAATCTGACAAAGGAAGCAAAAGATCTACACACTGAGAAGTACAATGCTTTGAAAAAAAGAAATTTAAGAGGGTCTCAGAAAATGGAAAAATATTCCTTGTTTGTTTTTATTGTGAATCTTTTACCAACAACTAAAACTCAAGAGATTGCACATAAAAATCTCCACTTCTAATTTCTATTTTAAATATCAGAATTTTTTTCTTTGCTCTTATCAGTATTAGAGTGGCTGCGATCAACCATACTGAGTGACAGTTTTCCCCTGAAAGGTCCAATGTGGTATGATTTATCGCTGACATTCCAAGATTGATCGTCATGTATGGGTAATGAGGTTTCCATACCTGCAGGAGCACCATCTTTATATTCCACAGATGAGGAGCAACTTGGAAACTACAGTGACAAAAGCCCTACTCAAAATCTGAGGAGTACAAGAGACAAAAATGACCCCAACCTATCACATCTCAACCCACATACACTATAGAATTTATAGAATTCAGGTATTGTACAATGTTGCATGCTAGAGAAAGAACTAAAAGAGAAATTATTTTTATTTTAATTTTTTTATTTATTTAAAGAGAAAAAAACAAAACAGAAAACAAGGGAAACAATAATACAAAATTCCAAAAAAATAAGATAAAATATAAAAACACTAAAAAATCACTAGTTGACAAATTACATACTGTCATCTTAGAAACAGTTGTTCAAGTTACAGAATTAAAACACAGAAAGTGAACAGTCAAATCATGAGACTGCAAACAGTTCTGCTCAATGATCCAACATAAACTTAGTAATATTTGGTTGTCAATCCTATACTCTTAAACATATATGCAGTAATATCCTTTAAAGCACTTTCTTTTCCTCTCTTTTTTACAATAGCAATTACACATTTTGGGTTTTATTACTCATACATTTCTTATTACTTGTTTAGTTAATAAATTACATATTGTCCTCTTAGAAATAGTTGTTCAAGTTACAAAATTAAAGCACACAAAGTGGACATTCAAACAGTGAGACTGAAAACATTTCTGCTCAATGATCCAACAAAAACTTAGTAATGTAGTATAGGTTATCAATCCTATACTCTTAAACATACATGCAGTTATATCCTTTAGAGTACTTTCTTTTCCTTTCTTTTTTACAATAGCAATTACACCTTTTGGGTTTTATTACTCCTACATTTCTTATTAGTTTCTACACTAGAGACACAATGTGATATTTATAAATATGAGTCTTATTTATTTCACTTATGAGGATAGTCTCAAGTTGCCTCCATTTACCTATGAAGGCCTCAAGATCATCCTTTTTATAGATGAGTAATATTCCATTGTATAAAAATGCCACATCTTTTTCATCCACTCTGTGGATGATAGGTGTTTTGGTTGTTTCCAAGATTTAGCTATTACAAATTGTGCTGCTATGAACATGGGTGCACATATATCACTGTGATATGAACTTTTCAGTTTTTGTGGGAAGATACCCAGGAGGAGAATAGCTGGATTGAATGGAATTTCCGATCCTAGTCTTCTGAGAAATCTCCATAGTGATCTCCATAGTGGCTGCACCAGTCTACACTCCCACCAACAGTGGAGCAATGTTCCTTTTTCCCTGCAGCTTCACCAACATTTGTTATCAGTTGTTTTCTTGATGGCAGCTATTCTTTCTGGAGTAATATGAAATATCAATGCTGTTTTACTTTGCGTATCTTGAGCCACCAGTGATGGTGAAGGTTTCTTAATGTATTTATTTGCCATTAGTATATCTTCCTCTGAGAACTGTGTGTTCATCTCAGATGCCCATTTTTGGAGAGGGTCTTTGAATTTGGGGGATTTGGTGTTTTTCAGTTCTTTATATGTTCTGCATATAAGTCCTTTGTCTGAGGGGTTGCTCGCTAAAATTCTTTCCCATTCTATAGGTTTTCTTTTCACTCTGTTGATGATTTCTTTTGAAGGGCAGAAACTTTTCAATAATATGAAATCCTAGTTGTTGATTCTTTGAAGTGTTTCCTGTGCAGTTTGTGTTTTGTTCATGAATTCTCTGCCTACCCCTATGTCTCCAAGACTTCTACCTACCTTGTCTTCCAGTAGATTTAGTGTTTCTGTTTTAATATTCTGTTTTAAATGGATCTTTGATCCATTTAGACTTTAGTTGTGTGCATGGTGATAGGCATGGATCTAGTTTCAGTATTCGGCATGTGAAAAGCCAATTTTTCCAGCACCATTTATTAAAGAGGCTATCCTTCTTCCAGTGAACATGTTTAGCCCCTTTTTCAAATATCAGGTGGCTGACTGTCTTTGTAGTTGTGCTTCATATTCTAATCTGTTCCACTGATCCTCAGGTCTATTTCTTTCCAGTACCATGCTGATTTTATCACTGTGGCTTTGTAGTATAGTTTCAAGTCAGGGATTGATATGCCTCCGGTCTTGTCTTTGTTGCCCAGAATTGCCTTTGCTATTCTAGGTTTCTTCTGTTTCCAAATGAATTTTAGGAGTTTTTTTCTCTAAATCTGTGAGGTCAATGGTATTTTGATTAGGATTGTGTTAAATCTGCACAACAGTTTTGGGAGTATGGACATTTTCACAATGTTGGTTCTTCCTAGCCAAGAGCAAGGAATAGCCTTCCATTTTCTAGTATCCACTTCAATCTCCTTTTCTAGCATAGTATAATTTTCATCATATAGGTCTTTTACATTCTTAGGTTGATTCCCAATTAAGAATTTTTAGATGCTATTGTGAAGGGTGATATTTCCATAATATCTCTCTCAGTGAGTTTTTTGTTTGTGTACAGGAATGCTATTGATTTTTGAGCACTGATTTTGTATCCAGCTACACTGCTAAATTTGTTTATTACCTCTAATAGTCTTTTAATTGAGATATTTGGGTCTTCTATATAGAGTATCATATCATCTGCAAATAGTGATAACTTAACTTCTTCCTTTCCTATCTTTGTTTCTTTTATTTCTCTCTCGTCTGATTGCCCTAGCTAGTGTTTCTCGCACTGTATTGAATAGGAGTGGTGAGAGTGGACATCCTTGTCTCATTCCTGATTTTAAAGTGAAAGTTTTCAGTTTTTGTCTGTTTAGTATATTGTTACCTATTGGTTTGTCATAGATGGCCTTTATAAGATTGAGGTAGACACCGTGTATTCCAAGTTTCTGAAGGGTTTTTATCATGAACATGTGTTAGACTTTATCAAAAGCTTTTTCTGCATCTATTGAGATGGCCATGAGGTTTTTGTTTTTGGCTCTGTTGATGTGGTGTATTACATTTATTGATTTGCATATGTTAAACCATACCTGCATTCCTGGAATGAATCCCTCATGGTCGTGATATATAATCTTCTTGATGATTTGGTGCATTCTATTTGCCAGTATTTTATTGAGAATCTTTGCATCAATGTTCATTAGTGAGATTGGTCTATAATTCTCCTTTTTGGTTAGGTCCTTCTCTGGTTTTGGTATGAGAGTTATACTTGCCTCCAGGAATAATTTAGGGAAGATTGCTTCCTTTTCAATTTTGTTGAAGAGTTTAAGGAGTACTGGCATCAAATCTTCTCTAAATTTCTTGTAGAATTCAGCTGTAAATCCATCAGGACCTGGACTTTTCTTTGTTGGTAAGTTTTTAATTAATTTTCAATCTCAATAGCTGATATTGATATTCAAAATTGCTATATCTTCTTGGTTGAGGTTTGGTAGTTCATATGTTTCTAGAAATCCATCCATTTCCTCTGTTTTTCACTCTACGTGAGTAGAGATTTTCAAAGTAGATGTTCATGATCTTTTGAATTTCCATGGGATCTGCAGTAATTTCCCCCTTTTCAGTCCTTATTGCATGAATTTGGGGTTTTTTCTTTCTTTTTCTTTATGAGTTTAGCTAAAGGTTTGTCAATTTTGTTTATTCTCTCAAAAAACCAACTTTTTGATTCATTGATTCTTTTTAGTTTTTTTAGTTTCAATTACATTGATTTAGTTTTTTTAGTTTCAATTGCATTGATTTCTGCTCTAATCCTTATGATTTCCTCTCTTCTATGAGCTTTGGGTTTAACTTGCTCTTCTTTTTCTAGAAGCTTGAAATGAAGCATTACGTTGTTTATTTGTGTTTGTTCTGTTTTCTTGATATGACTATTTATTGCTATATATTTCCCTCTTAAGACCGCTTTCATGGCATCCCACATGTTACAGTATGTTACTTCCTAATTTTCATTGAACTGTAGGTATTGCTTTATTTCTTCTTTAATTTCATCTGTAGCCCACTGGTTGTTCAAAAGGTTGTAATTTAATTTCCATTCATTTATGCAGGTTTTACTATTTTTTGCCACTAATTTCCAATTTCAGTGTGCTATGGTCAGATAGTATGCATGGGATAATTTCAATACCTTTGCAATTACTTAAGAATGTTTTATGGGGTCATATATGGTCTATTTTGGAGAATGTCCCATGTGCAGCTGAGAAGAATGTTTATTCTGATATGGTTGGGTGGAACACTCTGTAAACATCTATTAAGTCCAATTGCTCACAGGTATGATTCAGTTCTATTATTTCTTTGCTGACTTTTTGTCCAGTTGATCTATCTCTTTGTGACAATGGGGCATTAAGGTCTCCTGTTATAATTGTGTTCTTCTGTATTTGGTTTTTCATGCCCATTAGTTCCTGTCTTATATAGTTGGGTGCTCCTGTATTTGGTGCATATATATTTATAATTGTTATTTCTTCCTCTTGAATTTTTCCTCTAATGAGTATGCAGTGACCTTCTTTATCTCTTTTAATCATTTTAGGTTTGAAGTTCACATTGTCTGCAAATAGAACAGTTACCCCTGCTTTTTTTCTGGGTTCCTGTTGCATGGAATACTTTGACTTTTAATCTATGAGTTTCCTTTTGGGGCAGATGTGTTTCTTGTATACAGCATATTGTGGGATTATGTTTCTTAATTCATTCTGTTAGCCTATTTCTTTTGATAGGTGAATTGAGGCCATTTACATTCATAGATAACACTGACTTTGCCATGTTATGTTCCAGTTGTTTGCTTTCTGCTTTCCCCCCTTGTTTAATTGCTTGTCCTACCTTGTGGTTTCTTTCTGTTGTTTTTCTGGGGATTGTGGTCATTTTTATCTCTATCTAATATGTCTTTCAGTACTCTTTCTAGGGTTGGCTTGGTGGACATGAATTTCTTCAGTTGTTCTTTGTCCTGGAAGTACTTTGTTTCTCCATTAAATTTGAATGAAAGTTTTGCTGGGTACAACAGTCTGAGTAGAAAGTTGTTTTCTTTCAGGGCTTGAAATACCTCACTCAAGGCTCATCTTGACTTGAGGGTTAGTGCTGAAAAGTCTGCTATGAATCTAATGGGCTTTCCTTGATAGCTCATTGTGAGTTGTGTCTTTTCTCTAACAGCTTTTAGTATTTTGTTTTTATGCTGTATGTCTGAGACCTTAATTATTATATGTCTTGGTGTAGATTTATGTTGGTTGTGACTGTTTGGCATTCTATATGCCTCACTTATCTGCAGATCAGATTTTTGTCCTATGTTTGGGAAATTTTCTTCTATTACTTCTGTGAATATTTTGGCTATGTCATTTGCATTGGCTCCTGCCTCTTCATTGATGCCTATTAATCTTATATTTTTTTCTCTTGGCATCATCTTGAAGCTGTTGGATTGTCACTTCATGCTGCTTTGTGATTTTTAAAAGTTCTATCCTTTCCTGTATACTAATTGCGATCCTGTCCTCGAGGTCTGAAATCCTATCCTCAGTTTCATGTAAATGGTTTTGCATAGTTTGAATAGAATTTTTTGTTTCTTGGGTGTCTCTTTGAGTTTGTTTCATGAATTCTGCATGTTTTCTATATTGTTCATTCAAAGTTTCAATCAGTTTCCCATACTTCTGTACTTTTGTCTCTATTTCTTCTTTAGCTGTGCTCAGCAACTCCTTTAATAAGGTTGTTATTTCTATCTTTACACGAGAGAGTACTTCTAATTTGATTTCCTCTATAGCCTCATGTAGTTGTTTTTTTATTTCACTTGCTAACTTTTCAGAGATTTCTGGTGTGTTACTTTTGAAGTCCTCAATTTCAATGTCTCCTGTACTTGCTTCTGGTGTACTAGATGTTTGAGATTGTGTTTTGCTTTTTCCTTTTGCCATTTTTCCCCTTTCAAGTTAATATTTGGTTCTTCAATCCCACTAGTGTCCACTATTGATAGTATGTATCTTTTGGTCCTAATGTAAGGTTAATATTTGTCCAATTGTTGGGTATCACAATGAAGAGGTGGGCCAGTCACCTGACTTCCCACTGCAGGGCCTGTTGGGTGAGTTCTATATACTTCCTTGGCTGTCAAGTCTAGTAGTATTGATGTAAGTCAACTTTTAGTTCCTGCTAATACTTTATCTTCTGTTTATTCCAGGTCACCAAATCTCCCTGTCTATACTATCTGTCTTAGCTGAGTCCCTACTGTGCCCCTATTGTGTGCCTCTGTGTCTCATAAGCCCTTTTGATTTTCTTCAAATTGAGGGAGTCCTAGTTGGCACACTCCTCATTCTGTCCAATGTTTTCTGTGTGCAGGAAGGAATCATCCTCACTCTTGTCAGACTCACTAAGGTCTTACACCTAGATGGAGGGAGCTTTACTACTAGCCCTATTTACCCACTGTATACTTCTATTTTAGGGGCATACTTACCAAACTGACTGGAGCCTGCCGAGATCTTCTGATTGGATGAAGTAGTCACTGAATCTCCCCTCAAGCTAGTTCAGTTAATCCTCTGTAGTCCAAGGTTTTGGGAGAAAGGGTGAGGGCTCTGGCCAGAGTTCCCTGGTCCCCAAAGGTCATCTGTGGAGAAGGTGGGGCTGAAACAGAGTCTAAACTGGCCCGGGGGCCTCTGGCTGGAGTTACCGATTGCTGCTGTGTGATCTCTGCGGAGAGGGCATGGTTCCAAGAGAGGCCTGCATGTCTAAGCCATCCAGGCACCTCTGGCTGGAGTTACTGGCTGCCTCTGGGTGGTCTCTGTGGAGAGGACAGGGCTCTGAGGGAGGACTGCACGCCTAAGCCATCTGGGCACCTCTCCAGAGAAATTATTCTATTTTATCTTTCTCATTTTTTCTTTATCCTTCCTCCTTTTTTCCTCCCCCCTCCTCACTTCTGGCTTCCTTCTGAAGAATTTTTTCCTGTCTTGCAATATCTCTTATACATTTTGGTTCTTACTGATGCTTTCAGTTTCTCACACCAGGGAGACAATATGATATTTACAACTTTGTCTGACTCACTTAACTTAAGAGTGTAGTCTCAAGGTCCATCCATTTAGCTAGAAATGTCTCAAGTTTATCCTTATTTATGTCTGAGTAGTACTCCATTGTATAAAAAAAAACAAATCTTTTTATCCATTCATCAATCGATGTGCATTTGGTTTTTTTCCAAAATTTAGCTGTTACAGACTGTGCTTGCTATAAACGTGAACGCACCTATATTGCTGTTGTATGATGTTCTTAATTCTTCTGGGAAGACACCCAAGAGGAGAATAGCTGGACTAAATGGGACCTCTAATCCTAGTTTGTTGAGGAATCTCCACACTGATTTCCACAGTGGTTGCACCAGTCTGCATTCTTCCCAATAGTGGAGAAGGGTTCCTTTTTCCCTCCAGCATTTGTTGTTGGTTGATTTCTTGGTAACAGCCATTCTTTCAGGAATGCAATGGAATCTCAGCATCGGTTTAATTTATATCTCTTAAATGACCAGTGATGCTGAACACTTTCATATATTTATTTGCCATTCCTACTTCTTCACCTGAGAAGTGTCTATTTATCTCATAAGGCCATTTTTGGATTAGGTCTTTAAAATGGAAGGAGTTTGATTTTTTTAATTTTTTGTATGTTTTAGATATTAATCCTTTGTCTGAGAAACAATTGGTTAAATTTTTTCCTACTCTGTGGCATATCTTTTCACTATGTTGGTGATTTCTTTCACTGTGCAGAAGTTTTTTTTTTTTATAAAATGAGATATACCAGTTGTCAATCTTTTGTAGTATTTCTCATGCTGTTTAGGTTTCTTTCACGAAAACTGTGGTCTGTTTTGGAAAGCATCCCATGCAGAGCTGAGAAGAATGTGTATTCTGATGTGAGATGAAACATCTGTCGACATCTACTAAATCCATTTGTTCACAGGTTTTTTTCAATTCTGATATTTTATTAATTTTTTGTCTGGTTGATCTATCTATTTGTAACAGTTGCGGTACTAAAGTTCCTCATTATAACTATTAGTGCTGATTTGATTTTTTATGTCCACTAATTAATATTGATTTTATAGAGCTGAATACACCTGTGTTGGTGCATACATATTTATGATTGGAGATTTCCCTCAATAAGTGTGTAATGATCTTGGAGAATTATACCTATTTTATCTTCCAGAAGATTTAGTTTTTCTGTTTTAATATTTAGATCTTTGATCTATTTTGATTTTAGTTTAGTGCATGATGATAGACATGGGTCTAGTTTTAGTCCTCAGCATGTAGAAGGCTAGTTTTTCCAGCACCATTTACTGAAAAGGCTGTCTTTCAGTAAATGTATTTGGACACTTTGTCAAAGATAAGCTGGATGACTGTGTCTGGTTTTGTTTCTTCATCTTCTAATCTGTTTTACTGATCCTCAGGTTTTTGTTTTGTTGCCAATACCAGGCTGTTCTTATCACAGTAGCTTTGTTGTATAATTTTAAATCAGGGACTGTGATGCCCCCTAACTTGCCTTTGTTGCAAAGTTTACTTCAGGCTAAGACCAAAAGGGACAAATAAGATCATTTCCAAAACAGAACACATACTAGCATATAGACCTACTTAAGTAAATGCAAAGGAATAGAAATTACTCCCATGGATATTATTGGAGTAGTATAATAAGATTTGAAATGAATGCCAAAGGAATCCACAAAAATACCATAAACACATGGAAATTAAATTACACCCTACTGAACAACTGATGGGTCATAGATGAAATTAGAAAAAAAATTAAACAGTACCTACAATGATAATGCTGATACAATGCACTGGAACTTAGGAGACACAATGTAAGTAGTCCTAAGAGGGAAATTTATAGTGGTGAATTTGCATATTGGGAAAACAGAATGAGCTCAAATAAACAACCTAATCAACCTAATACTGAGAGTCAAACTTCTAGAAAAAGAGCAAGTCAAGCCCAAAACTCATATGAAGGGGGAAATTATAAAGATCAAAGAAATTCATGCAATTGAGACCAAGGAAAAAACACAAAAAAAATGACTCTGTTCACAGGCCTATTGCTTATCTTTGGGCGATATTGAATGAGTGCACCCAGTTTCTCTCTTCTATGCAGTTACCATGCTATGTTCCCTACTTACTCCCTAGGGTTCCACTTACACAGAATGAAATTCACCATTTTTAAAAATGTTCACCAAGACTACAGAAGACATAGTAACCTGTAGAACACTGGAATCAATCAAAAGTCATATAGTTAATTCCAGGTTCTAGGCCTAGTTTCACTGCAAGGTAGGTTTATGAACTTTCACAAGTTTCTTAAACTCTGGGTTTCAAATGCAAATATTATTTTCCATGATTTTTGGAAGATTAATCCCATTCATCATTTTTTAAATGTTTTTCTTGAACTAAAACCTTTATGGCTTGGGCCAAACTCAAAAGCAAATTACACTAAAATTGAAAGAAAATGGACTAATGGACTGAGTCTACGTTATGGTCCTGTCAGAAGCACACCGAGATATTGATAATGTACAGTCATTTGAAACCTCAGTGACTCCCGGCTTGTCTCAGAGCAGACTTCATCAAGAGTAGAGATCCAGAGTAGAGTTGGAGAAGGAAAGTGGAGATAAAAGTACTTCCAGGCTGCTGAGTCAGCAGAAACAGAGCTTCCTGCAGAGCTCAATGGATCTTTTCTCTCGGTTGCCTGGAGCATTGGCTGGAGGAGACTCCCTGGCACTGCCTGCCTGGAAGACAATTTTTAGACTATCGATTCATTTGAGCTGGGCAGTTTTCCCTGGTATTTAGGCACTCAGACAAACATGCTGTTAATCATTGGCAAACTCAGCAGTGTAGGGAGGGTCAGTAGCTCAGTCAGCACCTTGGTCTGACCAGAGGAAAAGGATGATCTGGTAAGCTTAGGGTGACAGTCTCTGAGAATTCACCAGACCTGTGGCTTGGATTTTCAAGCCAGAACCTTAATTAATCCCTGACCTTGAGATCAGGAACATTCTAGTTTAGGAACACTGCAGTCTTTCCTTTTGCCTTCAGTAAAACCAAAAGTAGCTAAGGAGTAGGGATGGGGGGCTTTAATCATACTGCCCCCTCTGCTTGTCCTTCTGGTGGATTTATCCTATGGTGTGTACTCTTATGTAAGTTTTAGACCCCTGCAGTGACTCTTCTCAATGTCTTGCTTACTGACTTCCATTAAATACCATCACAAAATATTTTGGGTGTCTCTTTTCCATTTATCTCCTTTGTAAAAGTTCTTAAGACAGTAGATATCTCTTAATTATTAATCTCTAGCATCTAGCACAGTGTCTGGCATAAGACACACCCTTGAATCTTTAAATGCTTATGAGAAGAAAAGAAAGAAGGGAGGAAAGGAAGGAAAGAGAGAACAGTGACTACTCTGATGAAAGTGAATGCTGAGAGAATAAAATGGTATACACAAATTGGAGACTGAATTCCTTGAAAACTGTGCTAACAGCAAACCAGGTGTCTGAATAATCAATACAGTGAGTTAAATCAAGTGTCTAAATAGTCAGTGTAGAAGCTTGATAACCAAAAATAAAATCATGTGAGATTAGTATCATGCAAACATTTTGAAAACTCAAAGTATGCTATACATACAAGGGATTATAAGGTCTCTATTACTAATGTGAAAGAATTGGCACTATTTCCTCTCATCAATGCATAGTTGATTTTTTTGCTCCAAGCTAGTAGCTATATGCCTTGAACAGAAAAAAAAAAGGATTATCTCCTTCCTCTTTATGTACATGCCTTTATATTGCAAGCAAAATATCTTCATGAATAGAAAATTCCTGAAACACAGATTACATCACATTTTAATAATAATTGTAAGAATTCCTTAATTGGATAAAATATTATCATGAGTCACCAAAATATATCATGTCTGATCTTTTTTCTGAAAGATCGATTTCATAGGACAGCTTCAATTTCAAGATGGTCAAACTGACAATTATTTAAGTTAAGTGACTGGTTCAAATTGCATAGTTGATAAATGTCAGAAAAATTATAAGCACAAAGCAAATATTTAAACACATTTGTAGAAATGTGTATTGGAAGTATCTATGAAGTAAATAAGTCCAACTTCTTTTATAATACCAAAAACCCTTGTAAAATGGGACACACCTCGCGCCAGGGATTTAGCTTAGTGGCATAAGCTCTTGCCTGACAAGCATGACGTCATGAATTCGATCCCTGGTACCGCAAAAAAAAAAAAAAAGAGAGAGAGAGAGAGAGAAATGGGACATACCTAACAACAGACAAGTCACTTAAATATCTTTTATTTTCCAGGAACAAAATTCTTTTTCATTAATCATTAGTCTCAGAAGCTAATTTGTTTATTGTATACTGGAGGGAATAATTAGCACATATTTCTTGAAGTTTAATGAAGATAAAAATTAATGATGTGTATAAAGTTTTTAGTAAGCACAATTCCTGGCACATTGTGAGTATTCAGTAAGTATTAGTTCTTATAGTTTTATACTTTTAAGTTTACTTTTGATTTACTTTTTTCTGGAACTTCTCCCATCTTTCATATCTTTTTGTTTTACAGTCGCTGTTTTCATGATTCCCTACGTTATGCTTGGTGGAGTGGAAACTGTTGGTCTTACTCTTAATCTCTGCATCAGAGAGACTGAGATGTGATAGACTGACCACAACTGAATCAAAGACAGTGCCTTCTGGGAAACTTGGAAAGGAGTCCATTTGACGTTTCAACAGCATGACTGTATAGCTAGCATCCAACAGCCCAAAAAGTGCCAATGGAATTCCCACAAAGCAGTTTTTACAGTGACAACTAGCTCAATACTTAAGAACTCTGACTCAAAAGAAAACTATACAATATGTCTTAATTGTGTTTTTAAAAAACTTTTCAGTGAGAACAACCCAGAATGTATCAAGAATAGTCAATGGAATGTAGAAACTATTTGAAATCCTAATTTTGTACAATATTAATATAATCTCTTCCATTTCATTTTTCTATGTATGTTTATGTGTTTAATGCTATTATTTCAATTTTATGTGAATATAGTTTATGAAAAATAGTGCATGTTTGTGATTCCTTCTCACAATTTTAAAGCAAACATATGTAATTAAGAAGTTAATTATTTATATTAGAAAGTGTTGAAAGGGATACAATTTACAACATTATCCATAAAAATATAAAAGCTATTCTTTTAGTATAAATTATAGCTATTTTATCCTTTTTCCAATTATGATTTCAACTTTGGTAAAAATTGGTTCAGTTTGCTAAACTGGACTCTGCCTTGATTTTTACAAGATAATTCATATTTATTGATTATTGTGAAGAAAATAGGTGGAATATCAATCAACTTTCAAAAGAAATATCCCCATGAGCCAGTGGAAAAAATCCAACTGAAGATCTTCACATCCTTTATAGTAGTAGATCAGATTTTAGCTGAATCAGCCAACACTTTCACAAATCTTCATGAAACATAGACAGACACCAAGTGCCAAGTAACCATGTTACAGTACCTCACTTCTTTTAGGCAGTGCCTTCATGTGCATGGTTCAATTCACATGTCTGAGACTATTCTGGACATCTGCCCTCCCTCCAGAAGGGTAAAAACAAACAATGAGAGATGTCTTTTGTGCTTCTTGGTAATCTCAACTAGAGATTGGCGGGCTGGTGGGACTTTTTGAAGATACTCTTATTCCACTTGGAGGGTTTTCTTTTCTTCCCTAGAGACTTACTTATGAAAAGCATTGTGGTGGCATGCAAAGTCTCATAGTTCTCTCTTGAGACCATAGAGATGAGAACCTTTCAAGAATGTGAAGAAGTGCACTGTTCCCCTGACTCCATTTACTAATGTCCCTGTGACCTTGGAGTGCTGGCCCAGCAATCTAAAACATGGTTTCCTGTAAGAAATACCCTTTCACAAATAAATGACTAAATCAATGTTTCCTAAACATTTATGAGTCATAAATTTGGTGGCCAAAGTCATTCTAAGTAGAGCTGGGGTCATAGTTCAGCAGCACAAAGACCTGCCTGGCAAGCACAAAGTTCTGAGTTTGATTCCCAGTACCAAAAAAAAAAAAAATCATGCTAAGTAGTCATAAAAATATTCCATTTTCCTTCTAGGAATCAGGAAAATTATAACTCAATTTTTTGGATGTAATCAGACTAAGTGATGATTTATGACTAATACAAGGTTGGCAGAAGCAATATAATCATTTTATAGGCCCTAGGACATTATATAGAATAGACCACATTCTATGCCTTTATTATTATTAGGTGGGTGAAGGTAGAGCACTATATAGAGGATCCAAAGATGCTGTGGAGAAATAAAGGAAAGAAATGGATGCATTACTTACTCACATGGAGCTGCACATGCTTTCCTAACTTTCTCAACTGAACTGAATTGTTGGTGAATGAGAAAGAAATATTCATGAAATTTTGAGTTGTTTGTTATAATACTTAAAATCTTTAATGCAAACTCCTTCAATCAGTGCAACTATGTACATACATAAAAACTCTGTTGTATCGGTGACTATGCACAAACTCCATAACACTTTTAGCTAGAATAAAGCCTGAAACCAATATTGGTGTAAGTACCTACCTATTCTTAGTGGTATGTTGAACTTCTTCTACCATTACAACCTTCATAATATTTATTTGAAGTGCAACCGATTTGATGCTCTCCCACACACCATACCCTAAATAATTTAAAGCCTGGCTCTGAGAAGAGAAATGGACAGACAAATGAAACAGGAGAAACAATGGTGTCCCAGGAGATCAATAATGTAGAAACTCTCACTTCCCACTGGAAGAAACCGACTGACTGTTAGCATGATACTGGTTCACTAGGACTGAGGGTGACCATGCGCTGTGGAGCCCAAATGTTCAGATCTTCTGACTTCCACCATGTTGATAAAGCAAGCTTTTTAAAATGACTCCTCTGTCTCTTTTGCATTTTGAGACCCAGGTGGGTTTTGCAAAGTTGTATCTGATACTGGTCAACAACTAATAGGAAACCACACTTTAACACTAATGCTGCTGCTGTTGAGAGCCATTCTCATCTATAACTTCACTCTCCATACGTTCCCTTTCACCTGCCTTGTGTTGTAGTTCATGTCTGTATTATGATGCCCCTTGTTTATCTAGCTTCTTCCAATTACTAATGTTCCTTGTAGTCAAAGTGGTAACAGTATCAATGGTATACATCAAGCTACATTTTTCAGAGATTTATACAATCTGGTTTGAAATTCTGCTAGTACACAACTTTATTTAAGTGATTTGTATAAGTCAGATTTATATTTACCAAGTATCTGCTTGTTGATGTTTTTTAATTATTTACTGGCAATTTGAGAAGCTTCATTTACCAGCCAATGAAAAGTAGCACTATTGATGGTTACAACTATATTTGATGGCTAAAAACACAGGATTTTCAGAGTTTCTTTCCCTCAAACAGTTCTTGGAATTGTTGTAGAGGTTTACATATGTCAAGAATCAGCAAGTCTAATCAGGGTCATTCACAGCTCGGAGACCCGATTACCTCCCAAGAGTGGCCTCTCCAAGCTGTGTTAGGCTCCACTGCCTGGCACCTACATGGGTCATGGGAACACATCCAATCTATTGCTTCTGAGCTCAGAATGAATCTGCTGCCCAAAACCCATGTGACAACTCTTCTGACAATAAGTTGGTCTTTCCCCATTGTTGTGCTTCTGGAGATGAAGCCTGAGGAGTATAACCATAAGGAAGTGTTATGAACCCAAAAGTATAGAGACTTTGATAGTGCAACTCTCAATTCATATACATAGCATGTTAGTCAGCTTTCTGTTACTATCAACTATCTAAGATAATGCATTTACAGAAAGAAAAGGTTTATTTTGGCTCACAGTTTTGAAGGTTGTAGCCCAATAGTCCCATAACCAATTAGACATGTTGCTTTTGGCCAGTGACAAGGCAACCCATCTTAGTAGAAGCACACAGCAAAGCAAAATTCTCCCCTTATGACCAGGCAGCAGAAGTGAAGAAGAGGAGAGTGGGTTTCTGCAATTGCTCTCAAGGGTATGCCACCAAGGATATGAAGACCTCCCACTAGACCTCACCTCATGTTTTGTCACCTACCAATATTACCAAATTGAGAACCAAGCCTTTAACACATAGGGATTTGGGAACATTTAAGATTCAAACTGTAGTATATACCCAGTTACATTTCCCAGAAGCACTAGCTCAAACCAAATCACAATTGTAGCTCCCATACTACATTCAGAACTTGAATTCCCTGAGCCAATTTCTCAAGCTCTGTGTCCACATGTTCATAGAAATGCATAGAAAAATGGGATCACTTACCTCTGTTCTCATACATTCACTGTGTCCCAGCATGGATACAGTCAAGGTAACCACTTAAAAGTTAACTGTATGCTTACAGAGTATCAAACATCATATATAAATTGGTAGTTCAATAGTGTAATTTCCTTTAAACAATAGTAATTTCATAGGAAATTACACAATAGTGTAATAATAGTATAATAAAGTAATTTTTAAAATCATCATGCACATTTTATTTCCAGGAAAAATAATGCATGGTCATTTATGTATATGCCTATGCTTAAGAAGTTCACTTATTTTTACATGCTGAAGAACACATTATTATCCAAGTGGAAAAAGAAGTCAGAAATAAACTATACTTTCAAGTCTGTTGATTGTTAAGAGTGTATGGTCAGTCACAGTGAGTGTTATTATGTGCTTGTGATCCCTTCATTGGGGAGACTGAGTCAGCAGGAGCCCAAGTTGGAGACCACAGGAGTCTCCATAATGAGTTACTGCATCAAAAAAAAAATGTACTGTATTGTGGTCTTATCTACAGTCTTGATAAATAAAAACTTAATGTTATCTTCATAATTCTAATCCCTGACAATTTACCTTGTCCCTAAGAATGACCAATGTATGAATCTATACTATTGATACAGCTAACTTTATTTTTGCAACATCTAAGCAAAAGATTTGAACATGGTATGAAAATGTCAATGAAAATGAAATTTATGTTCCAATTTTATTCATGTCCCACAAACCATTAAAGATAATTTACCAAGAGATCAGATTATTTTGAATGAAAAGAAATATGGCTTTGAGGTTTAGTGAGCGAGCTCATTTGCTTTCAAGTTAATAGTGCTGGATTATTTAATAATCTATATCTGTAGGACAGAATACATTGTAAGAGATCTCATGAATTTTGATTAGTATCCAAACAAATTTAAGTAACAATATAGAAATTTGTACACTCCTTAGGTTTTCCTCATCTATTCAGTATTTATGTTGTAATAAAGTAATAGTAATAACTTGCATTTGTATAGAACTTCATCTCAGAGCACTATCAAAATCATTGTCTTGTCTGATTTTCCATCCTCCCTGTAAGTAAAGCAAAATATGTAGTTTTAAAATAAGGGAAGAATATTACAGGCAAGCACTGTGAATTTTACTGACATGAAAACAAACAGAAAAGTGACTTCTAGAAATCCATTCTATAAAATCATAGTTGAGATCTTTGTACCCTCATCCCCTCCCAATTACATACACCAAAGTTTGAAACTGGTTTCAGCTTCCTTAGTAATCTTTGGCAAGTTAGTCACCATTTCCATGCCTCAAGTTCTTTGTGTATAAAATAGGAATATTTCTCACAACTTCTTTAAGACTTTTGTGTAAATTTTATATAAGAATATATATGTAAAACTACCAGATCTTTCATAATGCTCAACAAACATTCATTTTTCCTTTCCTTTATTTCAAGAAAGCCCTTGTCACATTGTCATAATCACCTGCATTATTGTTATTATATTATTATTTATATAATATACTATTGTAATATTATGATGTTAAGACATTCAGTGTATTTGGATCATCTCTTCACCCTGCCCAGTTGCATGAGACAGACTGCTTCAGCTATGGTTTTCTCCAAGAGTAGCCTATCTCAAAATGCTTACCTCCTTCCATCTACCTGGTCATGGAGTTCTTCTGGTCAGCTTGATTTCAAAGATTAGTACAGAAAAGCAATCTTTTGATTTGTAGTGGCACTCTACACATTTCCAGATCATTATATAGCCTCTAATTCCCTATACTGGTAGTTTTCTAGAGATTTCAAGCTTTCACACTATCAAAGGAGGCAAAAGGATCAGTGCAGACAGGCAATACACGGCAAGACATAGGACACATGCATTAGAATATTTATCAGCCTGTTTTTCCATCTCTGGGAGCCTCCTCTTCCTAAATTGTGTAACACAGAGAATAAAGACATGTAAGATTCATCTTTCCAATGCTGTGAGTTAATAATACAAATTTGCCTTGTAATTTGGGTCGCAAGAGTGTGGAAGAACAAAACCACATGGATTTCAATAAAAGAGGTAGAATGTTGCAGAAAATTTAATGTGATGAAAAGACTAATGACATCTGTCATTTGTCAAGGTGTGAACCAGATTTTGAAAGATTTGTCAGCCGGCCAACAAAAACACTGGAGAAAGCCCTAGATGATATGTGGAGATTTGAGAGAGTTAGCAGCACAGAGAGGGTGGCAGAGAAAGGTGAAGCCAAGCACAGCTTCAAAGAAATCTGAGAGCTGCCTCAGGAGACAGAATCAGGTAAGAAGTCAATATGTCCCTCCTGCAGAAAAATGTGCTTTGGCCACAAAGAAACAAAAATGTTTGACCTGGCCGGTTCATCCTAGGTCTTCCTTCTTCACAAGCACCTTCCCATTCCCTGTTAAATTACTCATCTTAATACCGTATGTCCTAAAGCTCCCATGGGATCTTATCAAAGGCTTATAAATGAGGTATAACTTGACAGTATCTTAGAAACTATGAGAAAAAATAAAGAGGGAAGATACCTGCATGTTAAGTACAAGAAAGGAAAGAGAGCTCGGCTTTAGGGAGCCCCTGTTTTATTGAAGACAATGTGCTAGGTGTATGCATACATTTCACATAATCCTCATAACATTATTGTGTTAATTATTGTTATCAGGAGATAATTATTGTCTCCATCTTCCAGATGAGGAAAAAGAGGCTCAGAGAAACTAAATAATTTACCAGTGGTTACTCAGTTGGTAATTAAACCCTCTAACTTTACAACCTACACTAAGTTCATTACATAATTACTCCCTGTCTACAAACTCTCTCAATACATGCAAAGTCACAGAGTTGCAAAAGAATATGGTTTATTTAAAAAGCATTGCTGATGCCTTCTCCACACAAATGAGAAAAGGTGTGATTATGTGAGATGTGACAGATTGAGATGTGGGTCAAAGGTTGAGGCCAGACTGGACTTGGTCTTAGGCGTTTTAATGTAAAGTTCTGAATGATAAGAGGTCATAAATGTTTTAGTAGAAAACAGGCAAACCTAACAATTTTGATGGCCTTTGTGCTCTTTGGATAAAGTGTTTTGTCCTTCTTTTTAAAATTCATTTTTATTTTTAATTAACATAGAGTAGCTACACATACTTACGGGATGCTGTGACATTTAAATGCAAGTGTATAATGTAGTACATCTATCTCCTTAGACACGTATTCTTTCCTCATGTCAAGAAAATTCAACATCTTTTTTATTTACTATTCTGAAATGTTAAATTAATTGTTGTCAGCCATAGTAACCCTACTACACTACAGAACCTTAAAGCGTATTCCTCTTATCCAACTGCACCCATGCTCCCATTAACCTTCCTCTTTCTATCTTCTTTGCCCTTTTCTTCTGTCTCCCACATCCTTCTGACTCTGGCAATCCCTACTCCTTTCTACTTCTATGTGGTCAATACTTTACCTGCTACTATAAGCTGCCACTGCCTTTTGCCTCATTTGATGTTTATATAATTTTATAAGAATCATTGTTCTTCTTAAGCAATATCAATTAGAATAGGGCCAGATCTTTGAAGGCTATCAGTTATTTAGGTTAAGCCACTTGGGCACCTGTCATTAAGATAACGGGTCCAGAGGTTTAAGATGTCTGACTCATTCCTCAAGTCAAAAGAAGGAAGGCATGCAGCTTCAGACACCCTGTTTGTTTTACACATCACATTATAGTCAGGAAAATATTCCCTTTAGATAAATGTCCCTTGGTGAAGACCCCATCAGAAAGGTCCCAGATCAGTAACACTCAGAGACTCTTCCCCATTAGAAATCACTCAGTCCTCCTCTCTTCCCCATTGAAATCCTAGACTCACATTTCTTTCATGTTTTATGAGCTGTACTTCCACTTTCTAAACCAAGACCTACCTGGTATGGAGTTCCATTTTCTACCATTATGCACTGTACCAGAAAATCAGAAGCTTGTGTATAAAAAATAACAATAATAATAATTATGGGGCCAGCTCCACATGACAACAGCAGTAACAGCTTTCAAAATCCTTTGAGTGTAAAAGTCTTATTTGTTTTATGAGCCGACACATGGAGCTACTCTTAAAAATAAAAACAAAACAAAACATGAAAGGTTTCTTGCAGCTCAGATTTCATAAGAAAAGAATTGCATCTTTAATTAAGATTTATGGGCCTTGGTAGGGCCCAGCAAGAGGAGAGAAATGGCTCAGAAGTGTGAAAACTAACAGTTAAAAATGGGGAAATATGATTAAGGGCCTTTAATTCCTCCTGTCTCTTTTGCAGGGCTTCCAGTGGCCCCAGGCAAAAACAGGCACTTATTGTCTTTAAAGCAGCATTATTCCTGGCATAAAATGTTTATGAATCAAGACAAAACTTGTAAGAAATAATAATACAAACCTTACTTAAAAGGCTTCTCTTGCTAGAAACAATATTTAGTTTAATGGGAAAAAATCCTTAAGAGAAAAAAATACACATATAATGTTATATATAAGGGATTATGCATATAAATTGACATCTTGCCTGCTGCTATTGTAGCATTTTCCAGTTTTCACAACCTCATATGCTTGATCTCATGGATCTTCTTAAGAATGCTAAGAGATAATTGAAGAAGATCCTAGAAGTTTTACTTTGAAAATGAAGATATTTTTTCAAGGGGTTAGGTTATGGTTATTTTTTCAAAGGCAGGAAATGGATATAAGTAGAATTTTGAGTCTAAATCCAGAGATCCAGAAGTTTTAGTCTAAATCCACACTTGCCACATGACTACAGTGCTCTTCCTCTAAGAGCACGTTTGTGATTTCACTTACATATCGTGTATATGTTTTTAAAGCTTTTAAAATATATTTTTGGAAAGCATAGTGAGTAAACTCTAACTCTATGCATTTCAATGTTTTATTCAAACTGAACAACAAAGATATTTTGTACATTGACACTGCAAAGTAACTAAGAATAAAATACTTTTTTAGTTATAGAGAATGCAACTCACCAAAATTCAGTTTAGTCCCTCATCAACATATTGCTTGTAAATCATAATTGACAAGTGAGTCCCAAAACACCTGTAGCCACTATTGCCCTTACCATTACAGATACAATTAATTTTCCCAGAGTATGTTTGTTATTATTATCAAAAAATTATTCTATCTTTCCCTTCCCTGCTTATACAACAGAGTACTTTAGAGCAGGCATTGTGTTGATCTCTATTACTGTGCTAGCTAAAGTTTACAATGCTGCTAATATTTAGTTTATTCATTAAATAGGACTTGCTTTAATTTTTTAAATTACTTAATATTTCAAGGAATGCCCTTTTTACCTTGTACTTTAATATTAATACATAAACTTCCCCTTTCATGATTGAATGCTTTTAATAATCCATCATGGCTGAGACATTCTAATCCATGCTCTCAAATTCAAGTTCCAATATAAGCTTATTGCTACCACCTACATGATCCCTTATAATAAGAAAGGACAATTTCTGTATGAGTTGACATTCAGTACTAGACTTTTTGACCCAATGACTCACATTTCTGGTAATCACTTTTTGACAACTTACATTTTTCATAGACAGAATGGAAGCCAAAAAAGTAGATGAAAAAAAATAAGCTTTCTAGTAGGCACTCAATATCTTCATAATGTGTAAAATCAGTCTATATATCCTCACCACTCTCTCCTGATGATTAATTTCCATAACTTTAGGAAAGTCCTAAGGAAGATAATTCCTGAAGCAATGTCTTTAGCTTTGAGATTATTTTAAAACACTAGCCCTAAAGTTTCATCTGCTTGAAAGACATTATGACCTGTACACACTATCAGCTCTGCAAACCAATTACATCTAAAATTACATTCATGATTATGTACCCTAAATTTGCCCAGCTTATTTATTCTTTCATGAGTACCATACATTTGTATCAATGTCCCTGCCACTTTGCAATGATCTTCTTGAATTTCATTTCCTCACTGCACACTCATGCTCCTTTTAGCTAAAAAATTATTTCAGCCTCTTTTGAACTTCTAACTTTTTGTAATTCCAAGTTGTCACCCAGGAATCACACATGGTGATCTTTGTGATGCCCAAAGAAATGCCTCTTTGATACTAATACTAATACATAAATATCTAAATGAATAAAAAGAAGCTTAAACAAAGAAAGGTAGTTGTGCAACATAATCTTGTGAGATGACAAAGAAAGCATTAAAATTTCAATTTATCATCAAATTCAAAACTTAACCACATCAATAGATTATATATAAATTGCCATATTGAGAACTGTGTGAAAATCACATGTCCCTTCTAATGTAGAGAAATCCTCAGGAAAGAGATGAAACGTTTCAAAGTGGGAACCTTGTTATTTTATTTTTAAGTAAGGCTATGTGCTGTGGTTCATTTGTGTTTCATTAAATTTGTTTATGAGTAATGTTGTCTAATACTAACTATATTACTTCATCAATAAGGTAATGAAACTTAAAATGTAATTGGAACATAACCAAAAGTTGAAGTTAATTGTAAGAATGCAAACACAAATGAGTAACTAGAAACTGGAGGTGAAATAGCTATGTGCAGTATATACTCTTCATCAGGAACATTATCAGGCAAAAACAAGGGATCATTTAACTAGTACTACTTACAGTGTTATAACTTGTGTTTAGACGTTCTCCCAAAGCTTCATGTGGCTGCAGTTGGGGCTTTTCCAAGGTGGTTGGATCTAGGATGTGTGCTGTTGGAATTAAGGATATGATGCTGAAATTGACTTATAGTGCAATGCTAGGTTAAGTCTTCTCCACCCTGAGAGTAAGTGCTTCCCAGTCTAAGGGTGGGTAGCCTGGATAAGATATAAGAGACAGAAAGAAACCCACTGCTTCGCATTTGTCACTTGCATGTTACTGCCTTGGTGCCTCCTGCCTTCTTCCTGTTATGAACTGCTTTCTCTCTGATATGCCACCTTGCAGTGGATTCAGCTAACTATGAACTGAAACCTCTACAAACTGTGAGCCAAAATAAATTTTTCCTGCTTTCACTTTGGGTATTGGGTATTCTGTCTCAGCAGTGGAGAAAAAAAGTAACTAATACATACAATACAGCTTTTTAATCTCACCTTAGTATACACAGACACTTAGACAATAGGCATTGATAGTTACAAAGTCATCATATTTAAGGAAATATTTTATAGTATTCTATATTTTACATTGCATTATTTGAAAACTGTAACTTGTATATGTTTATAATGTTCACAATTATCAATGCTATGGAATCTTTTTAACTTGTAAGTAAATTGTTATTCCTATATTATAGGTGATTTTGTATTGTTTGTTTCATTTTCCAGTAAGGACCCACAATGACACACTTTAGAGATTCTTGCACAAGAGACCTGACTCCCTCAGCATGGGCCTTGGGAGAACTCGCTAATGGAAAGTTTCTGGTCTTGGTTACAGTGTAAGACCCTAGAGACACAGACAGACCAGTAGAGATCACAGACACAAATATCCAACAGTACAACACAGTCAGTTTATGTACATTTTTTTCTACACATGGTCCCAGAGCATCAAGCTCACAAAGAATTAGGAAAGCCTAGAACCAGAACTTCTCTGTACTGATAAGCCCTGTTTCTTGTTGTTCAGAAATCTAGTATCTGCCTATTAAGAATGTCTCCTTAGCTCTAATAAATTTTCTTCCTTCAGACTCTTTGTATCCTTCTTTCTTCTGGCTACACTTAGGATCACCCTGCATCATGGTTATATTTTAATATCTATGAATACAGAAGAAAGTGGTAAGAATCATAATTGTGTTCTGCCAAGAATATTGGCTTTCCTTTTATAGTTTCATGGCAAACATGTGGACAAGATAATGTCTTCAGAACTCCCCTTAAAGATGTCTAAGACATAAAAAAAAGAAATATATAAAAAAGCCAAACTCTTAACCAGAAATATATGAGTAAATATATTAAGAAATAAATGCAAATTAAAATGGTTTCCAGTTCATATGTTCCTCAAAGGGTTTTGTCAATACCCTGTGAGTTTCAAATTCTTTATCGGTATGGAATAGTTTCGTTGTCTCAATGGTTAAGTTCCATAGAGGAAGAGGGAAAAAAGCATACTGTAGAGGTTTGGGCCAAAAGTTTGGAAACCAAATGGTCTAGTTTTGGCTCGCAATTGTACCACTGATGAGATGTACCAAGTTTGAACAATTAATAAAATAATTCCATCTTCCAATTTCCCCTTTCTGAAATTAATTTTAAAAAGGTTCTGAGAAGTTCATATGATAATACTTTGGATTAATTTATAAGATAATATAGTTACCTTTTATATAACATCTAATAATTTGTAGCATCAGAAATTATTGATATTATTATCTATCTTCAGAGTTTCCACAAAATACCATATATTGTTCTCCATATTTTTGGTTTAGTGGATAAGCTAGAAAATATATCATGAAGAAATATGTGAGGAAATAAATGCAAATTAAAATGTTTTCTAGTTCATATGTGTCCTCCACAATGCTTCACCATATGGTAAACATTTTTGTTTCCCAATATAGAATGTACAAAATAACAAAAATATCTGTTTCTAAGCAAAGCATAGTTTCTTGTGTTGTATTTAATTTTTTTTTGTTTGCCCTTGGAGTTTTATGACTTTAAGAAAAATGACAAGAATAGAGGGTGAAAATCTGAAAAGTTACATGTTCCCCTTTCTCCTTATACAATTTTCAATGTTTGTGTTGCCTATATTCCTTCAACATGTTTTTAATCTTCAGGGAACTCCCAGAAATGACTGAAGAACTTTTATACCTGTATGGGCCCATTCCCAGCATCTCTGTGGTTAGGAACCTCCTACACTTTTCCAACTGAATGATTTCAATCTATAAAAACACAATAATCAGGAAATTCCTGGGTAAACAGAGCACTAGAGACTACTTTTGAATACCAAGCTGTAAGTAACTAAAAAGGTGAAGACATCGCAAAGTATAGCAATGCTAAGCACACTGGAAGATGTGACCAAGATACCCAATGTCATAACATACCACTTAAACATTGATTGTTTCATTTCTAGAAAATATGCTCATCTCACAGGCTGTGACAACATAAGAGTGAAAGTAGGGGAAATATTTTTTAAATGGACAGAGGAAAAATATGAGGTACATAAACAGCCTTAAGTAAGTATGCTTGAATCCCAGACAGTACATTAAATATGTGCATGTACTGAGCCCTTAATCAAGTGTTATAACACTAATAACATGTGGCATTAAGCCCATAGATAAGATACCCAGGTATCATGAGGCGCATAGCCAATGGGTGTGTGTAGTTCTGATCCCCATTCTTTTAAATGCATATTCTGGGAGGACTATCTTTCACGTTCCTTCAGGAACGAGGTAGAAGAAGAAGGTACCGAAGATCTCTGCTGTCTGGTTAGTCATAGCCAGTAAAATGAGCCTGTGATGTGACCATATCCCCATACCTTTCCATTTCCTGGAGCAATCTAGAGCTCAAAACCTCAGAAACAGTCAGTGAGTATATCATTCAGGATGGGAAGATAGTACTTTGATGACAAAACCCTCAATAATGTAAGTGTCTATGAGGAATAAAAGTTCATTTCTTGTCAACAATGCATATTCATCTTGGGTGGGCAGAGAGCTTAGCTCACCACTGCTCATGTCAGACTCCAGGCTGACAGAACAAACATTACTTCAATGTTGATATCACCGTAGCATGTAAAGAGTGTGCTATTGGGACTAATTGGTAATTAAATTCTTTGTCCTGGAAGTGACATAAAACAATTTTTCTCACAACTCATTGACCAAAAGTAATCACATATTCCCTCCCAACCATACAGGGACAGTAAATTTAATCTTCCCCTGTGCCTGAGAGAGTGAAAAATAGTCATGAGCATCAAAGGACTTCCTGTTTCAGAAAAATTGGATAAATTTCCTATTATAAACTTGAATTTAACACCAAGTCTAGAAGTATGGATGAATAATACAATCTGATCTTTGCCATCAAAACACTAGTTTGGGAAAAGCAAAATATCCAGGAAAACAACAGTTAATTCATAGTAAAGATATTCACAATCAGAAGGAATATGAAACTTGAAATTCTAGAATACAAGAATAGCACATAATTTATATGCTATGAACTTTAATAAAGATTTTGAAACTATGCTTTTCAGGTCATTAATGATTCCATAATTCTAATATAATTCACTTTTAAATGTGTTCAAATTACTCTTTTGTAAAAGTCATTATGTTTTTGGATTTCTTTCTCTTCACTTCTAATACAATTAGCAAAATTACTTTCATAGAAGTTATTGTATATACAAAGCAAGAATGATGAGGAAGCAAAGAGAAGTGATGAACAAAAGACTCTCTGAGAAGCAACTTGACAGTGGGACAAGCTCACTCTGACCACAGATACATGTGCAAGATGCAAGCTTATCCTTTGCATCTCTGCAAAGTTTTACCTGTCAGATTTTAGAATCACATCAAATAGGACCAATAATATGCAATTTCAAAGCACTGACATATAAGAGAATGTAAAGAAGACAAGATTATACTTTATCTCAACTGTTTCAAACCTACTATTTTCTTGAGAAAGTAGGTTTTGTTCTTTTGCCTCCTGTGAATTGGATAGAAAAACTATATTGTATCAGGTATAGGGATGCACACTGAATCTATATTTCATTTTATGGAACAAACTGTTTTAGCAACTCAAAGTCACTAGAAAAATCATTATGTGTTCAAAAAAAAAAGAACTAGTATGACAAGAAGTCATAAAGATTATAAATGATAGTCTTTTTCTATTTATTGCTAAGTCATACACAAATATTTCTCTCAATTTGTTTTATTTTTCTTTCTTAATCCAGTTTTTTAAGGGAAAAAATGTATAATGATGAACTTTGGTTTCTGCTTTCAAATAATAGGAAGAGTACCAAACTCTGAAAAAGATATAAGTATAAAATTTCTTTTTACATATGCATAAAAGATGAACTACTTATTGGAGTCATACTAAATGTTATAAAATATAAAAAAAAGTACCTAAAATGTATCCAGCATATTCTAATGCACAGAAAACTTATACATATGAAATTAATTCATAATTTCAGGAACAGATAAAATGTGATGTTTTTGTTTATACTATAAATGAAAAAGAAGTTAAGAAAAGGTTTTGGAGAGGACCATACACACTAACTTCTAAGGTACACCCCCCCATCCCCAACGTTAAGAAACACCTGGATCACAATCTGAAGCTTTAGTTGCATGCCAGTATAAGAAAGAATTAGGGAACAAATGAAGATAAAATGCTGATACTGATTGAAAAAGCAACACAGTAAACATGTTCAGTTTAAATAAAAAAAAAAAGTAGAACACCTTCCTAACAGGATGTAGTAGTTTCTGTGATTTCCCAGATGACAACTAGAAAAGCAAATGAAATATTAAAAGCATGAATTTAAAGTTATCAAAAGCTGCCAAAGCAAAGACGATTAGATGAACCGAACTTATAATGAGTGAAACTGAAAGATGAACTGATGACCTGCAGCTAGTCCCTCACTGAAAGTATTGGCTGATTTTGGAATCAGAACAGGAGAAACATACAGTCCAGCCCTTCATGAGGATAAGGTACCAGCAGAGGATAATGTACCAGCAGAGGTGGTACACTTATAGGACTGAAGATACCCATACACATTTGATTTGTCATTCAAGATTCAAATTCTGAAGCTAAGGAAGGATCCATGGCCTTTAAACTTGGAGAACTTTTGTTAGTATGACAATCAGAAAGACAGAAAGATCACAATTCGGCAACTACATCTCAGTTGAAAAGTCTCCAAAGGATACAACTTAGGAGAGGAATAATACAAGGCAAGTTGAGCCTTGCAAAAGTGGCAACCTAGACTTAATTTAATGATCAGCCCACACCAAATTTGCTTAACAGTGGCAAGGTTGAATCTCAGAAGGAAGACTACACTATTTAAAGTTACTAAAAATTTCATACATGATAGTAACTATTCAATCAAAAATCAAAGACATGCTGAAAATTGGATCAGTATGTCTACAAATAAAGAAATAAACATAATAATAAACAGGCAGATAATATAAATACTGCAGTGAAAATACTAAAATCTTCTGTTAAAATTATGATTATATATTAAAAAGTCAAAGACAGAGATAAAATAGGATACAAAATGTCATAAGAACCAATTTACAACAAGCAATAGAAACTCCAAAGCTTAAAAATAAATTTCCTCAAGCACTGGCACACCAGGGCAAGAACTATCAGTGACTCCTAAGCTCGGCATCATGTTGGAACTTTGGGCACTGGGGGAACAGGCAGCCTGCTGGCAGCCCTGGTAAGCAGCTGGGCAGGCTAAGAATCAAACATTGATACACACACACACACACACCCATTAGCCAGTAGGCACTGGCGGTCTGAGTATCTTCTTGGAGGATAAATGTATGCAGCTTGACAAGTAAGGGGGATTTCCTTCTACCATCTCTTTGAAGGCAAATATTTTTATCACTGTTTTGCTCAGTTTTGATTAATGGTACTGCTTTATTCAATATTCTGTTTTTAAAAGTTTGATATTTCCTTCCATTTTCCTCTATTTGATTGAAAGAACAGCTAATGTCAACAAAATGGGCTGTACTAATGAGCCCACTGCTTGTGTCCTGGTGACCTGCTCTGAGGTTCTGTGGTAGTTTTATTGCAGTGCGGTCGCATGGGTTTGTTCTGTCTTGTTCTGCTGTATTTTGCTACCTTCCAAAAAAAAAAAAGTAGATAAGAAAGTAACAAAATACCTCTAAAAATCTCCCAACTCCACCAAAGCTGATCCATGGATCGTGGATGGAGAGTAACTCAAAAACAAGGCCACAGAATTATATAAGGTGATTAAAACTATATAACAACAACAAAACAAGTCAGTAAGGTACTGAGCAACCTGAAACAGGATACAAGTAGGCAGATAATGGACTTAAAAAGTAAAAAGAAGAAAAGAAAGTGCTCTAGAGGATATGGCTGCATGTATGTTTGAGTGTGTAGGACTGATAACTATGTTGCTAAGTTGTTACTGGATCATTGAACTTCTTTGCAGTCTCACTGTTTGAATGTACACTTTGCTTTAATTTTGTAACTTTAACAACTAGGTCTAAGAAGATAGTATGTAATTTATCAACTAGTGATTTCTTACTGTTTTTTTTTCCTGAGATTCTGTATTGTTTCTACCCCTTTTTCTGTTTTTTTCCTCTTTAAATAAAATTTTAAAAATAAATAAATAAATAAAATTTCCTCATACTAATAACTCAAAAGTGTAATTCAAATACTAGTGTGTCAGCACTGGACTAGATAGATAGAAAGATAGATCATCCTAACTGTTATTAAAATGAACTGAAACAAAAATTAAACTGAAACAAAAATTTAAAAAGACTGAAAAATATAAAAAAGTATATAAAAACCTCTATGAATGCATTAAAAACAAACACAATTGGAGACTCAGAAGAGGAAGGAGAAGACATACAAAACAATATTTTAAGGAATAATCAATTATACTTCTACAGACTAGCAACAAACAAAAAAAAAGTATAGTAAGTTACAACTTAAAATTCATTCACATTTAAATCATTAAGTATCTAAAGTAAAACTACTAAAATATATCCAAGACACAAACACCATAGACTATGATATATTATTGAGAGAAATATAAGAAAAACATAAAAATAGAAGAACATCACATGACCATGAATTGGAATACTCAATATTGTAAAGACTAATTATCACCAAACTTTCTACAGAGACAATTGAAGCCCAATAAAATCCTCAACAGAAGAGAAAGAGACAGAGACAGAGATAGACAGAAATAGAGACAGGAAAACTCTGTGTGTGCATGTATAAATCAATGAGCTTATTCTAACCTTGATAGTGCCATGGTCATGCAAAGTGCTAAGAATAGTGTAATGTTAAAGTGCAAGCACACTTCTTGGTCTTCAGCTGAAGCATTTATAATTCCTGATGGCAAAATTCATTCTAATGTTACAATATGCAAGAAAATGTGCTACTGTCAGAAATGTAGTCAAACAGACAGAAAGAGTACACAAAGAAGAATCCAGAAACTGACCTACACCTAACATGTGATCTAATGCATGACAAAGACAATATTACGGTACCACATTAAACCTGTGGTCTTTTCAGTAAATTGTGTTTAAGGGCAAAAATATATCATACATAAAATGTCAAACCTAGATACACTGTACATGTAAATTTTAAGACAAAGCCAATGATTACTGTAGAGAAAATCATAGGCTGCTATCTTTATGTCCTTGAAGTAAACAAAGATATGAAAAGTATTCTAAAAATTCTAATATATTAGGTTAAATTTAAGAATTTTATTTATGAAAATAAGCCATTTAGGGTTCAAAGAAAATCAGAGTATTTTTCAAATACCAGAAACCCAAAAATTTCATTCTTAGCATACATAAAGAACTCCATTTCATAAACAGGAAAGACAGCAGGAAATGAACAAAAGGTTTGCAGAAAAATTACGAGACCCAAATGTCCAAATGTCACATTAACATATAAAAAGTACTCAATTACTAGCTATCAAGGTCAAACAAATTAAAACTAAGATAAGCCATCACAAACAATGAAGCACATATAACAACACCAACTGTAGATCAAAAATACCTACAACTTTCAAAATCAACTAAGAGAAGTGTTACTTATCAACAACCACTTGACAAATCTATACCTACTAAGCTAAAGAAACCTTATGGAATTTTACTCTGAAGCATATACTTAATGAAAATGTGAACAGTAGGTTTATAAAAAGACCTATACAATAATGTTTGCAGTAGCACTCTGAATAATTGCCAAATATTGTAAGTAATAGAATCTGTAAATAGGAAAATGAATATATACAATATATTTTTATTCAATGATAACCTATACAGCTATGAAAATGATAGAACTAAAACAACATAGAACTATGTGGATGAATCTTGTAACACCAAATAAAAGAAAAGATAAATTGATGTTTGTATAAGCTCAAATATATATATAGAAATATGGCATTCAAACACAAGCAAAATTAACCCATGATGTCAGATCACTGTCTTCCTTAGTCTATGACTAGGGCCCCATGTACGAAACTTCTGTGCTCATGATATTCTGCCAGTTACTCAGGATGCTAGAGATAAGTACATATTGTGATTTGTGTCCTTTTCACTTTGTATGATACACTTCAATAAAATTTTACTTTAAACAAAGAGTAAATATGGAATACGATGAGGAAATTCTCTAAAGGTATATTTAACAAGTAGTTCAGATAATGAACTTTTGTTGTTAAATAACTAAATTCACTTTTTTAATGACACAATTTAACAGGTATTATTACAATTTTACTGCTTAGAGCACATAATCACCTTAAAAATCAAAATATTTATAAGTATATGAATGAAACCTTTCTCAATACCAATTAAGAGTAAAACTGCCATTCTCAATATTCATGTGTTTATCTCCCATGGCACAAATTTCCCTGAGGTTTTGTATTTCTGCTCAAAACATCAACCATCTTTTACTGACAGAAAACATTCTCTCACTAACTTCTCTGTTCCAGGAAGAAGTATGATAGAAGCATTTTTGCTTTATAGTATTGAATAGAATATGTATTTCAAATGAGATCCACATGTCTAAGCAAGGTTCTATGTCACAGCTTAAACTGTTCTACTTATGAGATTGCCACACATGCTCATACTAATATTGATTTTCAAAAAAAAAAAACCTCAATACTTCATAGAGTGCCATCATCATTATTTGGTAGTTTATCTGTTAAGCAGCAAGTATGTCTAAAAAGGTTTAAAGATTTTAAAGAATTTTGAGAGTTCGGAGCTAGCCAAGCCATTAATACCAATCAGATGAGGTGGTCAATGGCCATATAAACAACGTACGCCCAAATTCTTAGACTCCCTGTGTCCTTTTCTCATGCTCTGAAAACCTTCCTTCTACCATTCCAACATCCCATCATCGCTCAAGAAAAAGACAATTTAAGCAAGTCACTGCATTGGCAGGAAAACCAATGAACTAATGCTTCAATCAAGAGGGGTTGAATTTGAATAGGGATTTAAGTTTTTCTGGCTTCTAGGAACTGATACTTATATTCTGTGTCCAAGAAGTTTTTTTTATGGAAAACAAATATGGCTTAAGTATTGACCTCTTCCTGTAACCTCTTTTGAAATCTAAATAACCCTTAAAGAAACAATACATTCAGTCTGAATACTTCCTGCAGGTTTGATTGTGAGATTACTTTCTTCTACTTTACAACCTAAGACCACAAGGACATGAAAATAATATATGGAGCACTAGCAAAAGGAAAAGAGAGCAAAGGGTGGATGGGTAAGTTAGAAATACAAACAGCATCTCCTTCAAAATTATCTCAGGGACAAAAACGAAAAGAAAAACACATGGACTGCTGTTCTCTGCTTGTGGCTGCACCTTGAACACAAGGTCCCTTCCCATGTGGCACTGGGGTCGATATCAAAACTGTAATAAAAGATACTGAATCCCCTTCTAAGCCAAAGACTTACTGTTAGGCCACAGAGGTTCAGAAAAGATGAGAGAAAGAGAGGCTTCATCTGTCTCCATTGAAGCCAGAGCTTACAACAGCCAGTTCTTCTACCCTGTATCTGAAAAAGCAATCCAAAAGCTGTTTCCAACCCTGAAAACCAATCTCAACATTCACAGCACTGTCTCCAAACAGATTTGAGAGTTGCCACCTTTATTCCAACGACCAAAGCAAAGTTCTTTAAGTGGGCTCCACTGCCCATTCTTGGCTTCAGTTTTGTCCTGAGGCTAGCAGGTGGGACTCGATAACTCACCCCCAGGAGATTATTTAATAGGTAGCCAGAAAGACAAATTCTTCCTTTATGAGGAAAAAAATTTATAGGAAAGTAAATTTTCTATTAAAATGCAAATATGAGGAGAAATAGCAACTCATTACCTGTCCTGAACACATGTAGTGAGTTGCTTAACTCAGACTTCAGCTAATTATTGCACTTAGTACTAAGAACAGACTGAGGGTAAACATCCACTGGTGGAATTGGGAGAGCAAGTGTGGAAAAAAAATCAGAACCATATAAAGCAAAGCCAAAGCAGTCTTAGTATACCCATATTTGAAAGGAAAAATAAACAGAGTAAGAAATAGTATACCCAAAAATTCCATGAGGGAAAAAATTTGTGAAAAATTTTGATAACTGGTCCATTAAAATTAACAGAGCTGTATCTATGGGGTGAGAGAGAACTGAGGCCCTCAGGGGAAGCTTTGACCTTAGAGAAAGTTATCAAGACAGCTGTTTTAGAATACTATCAGATTTAATTCACATGACTTTCTCCTTGTAAGATGGTCTACTTCTGGCCCTTGTGTTCCAAGAAACACCAATTTTCATTATGATCAGTGTCTTCTATTGAGTTAACCAGAATCTGAAATTGACTGTGCTGCCTTTTTTGCTTCTTTGTTCATAGATTGTGTTTGGGGCTGTTTTGTTTTGTTTTGTTTTGTTTTGTTTTGTTTTGTTTTTGTCCCAGATCCACTCGCCCATGTGTGCCTTTTCCTAATTTTGACTCTGTAAACTCTATCCATTCTGAAGGCTCCCCAGTGGGAATGTACCAATGACCAACCTTGTTACTTTACAGTTTTCATTTCACTAAGCATTTTATGGTATAATCTAGAGAGCTGGTAGACTAGATGAAGTGTTCCTGCTTATAATGGAACCTGAATGCCTGAATAAAAGCCACAGTTATTTCACCTTTAGGATAAATCAAAATGACTGAAGGAGAAGACATTCTAAGAGCAGCATCCCAGGCACCAGCAAAACCACACATGTACTTCAAGCTCATTAGCAGGTTAAGGAGGTCTGGAAATTTCAACCTCCCAATTAAAGCATAATTTCAACTGACAGCTTTAGAGAGTCACATAATTTGTGTCTCTTTATTTAAAGTCAAACAGTGAGAGGTCCCACGCCCCAAAGTAAAGGTGATCACGAAATACTGTATCTCTCCAGATACAGCTTCCAGTGTTACTAACCAGCTCAGGCCTCTGCTAGGAGAACTGGCTCATTTGACTTTTGAGGATATTTTTCAGGTTTGGAGATAACTGTGTAGAGGGCCAGGATGTTTCGCAACTGCAATTAAAGGAAAGATGCAACATGTAGTTTGGAACCTCAGGCTCATCCTCTAGAGCTCTTGAATTAAAAATTTCTTTTGCTGATAGAAGTAAGGGAGAGAATTCTTGCCACTCCACAACCAATGTAGAGACCTTCTGAAGGAGAGAAAGAAAAGCTGAGAGGTTCACACAGGGTGAGAAGGCACAGAAATCCTCAGGTTTGCTCCACTGAATCTGAATATCTGTCCTTCTGTGTGCCTATCCCTGCCCCCATGCCACCAGCCAGCTCTCAAAAGATCTGATGCTGTTGTTCAGAACTTCAGGGAGAAATTAGGTCTCAATCTATCCATTTTTTCTGAAGTTAGAAAAATAAATATCCTCTTATGTCTAGCCTGAGGAAGTTTAGAAATCTTCACAAAGGACTTTTTCAGGAAATAAATGGAGAAAGAAAAGCATAGAAGTACCTTTGTTTACAATGTACAGGTGTACTTCACTAATCAACCTAAAAATCTCTTGTTATGACCTCAGTGTTTGTATTCTATTCCCACACACACAAAAAAATTCATAGATGGAACCTCTCCACAAAGTGATGGTATTAAGAGATAGTATCTCTGTGGTCCATGCCACTGTTGTCAGGACTGGCTGCCTTGCAAACCCTGTGTGGGAGAAGACAAGAGAGGCCCTGCCTGCTCAGCTACCAACACCACCGAGTAATTCATGTACCCTGTGCAGGAAAGAAGGAGTGAAGCCAAATTATCAAATTCTAGCTGAAACAGTAAGCTATCTCAGTGACCCAGTGAGAGACATCCTTGGGAGACAGCCTTGGAGAAGGTGAGAGCTAGGTAGAGATCTTCTGAGAGGTTCAACCACAGACCAGCAAGATGATGGGGTTGGTATTCTGTGCTGGCAGACCACGTTTCAGATGGGGTGGATCTAAAGGAGATAGCATTTATCTAGTGATTTGCTTAACTTGTACAACACTGTCTACATGCAGCAGAAACTAACGGTCTAATTCACTGTAGATCAATATCTGGGTTGCCAAAGTGTCTACTTTAAAACCACAGACCACTTTGATCTGGTTAAAGGTGGTGCCTGAATAGTTCATAGAGCTTGTAAATATCTAGTTTATACTTAACATGATAGTTGTAGTTAATTTTACTACTATAACTAAGGTGACATAGTTGTTGGTATCATTCTTTTCCTCTGTATGCCAATATCCGGATTGCCTGGTGATCATACACAATACTGTGGCCCATTCCTTAAGAACTGGACACTGGGCCAAAGAAGCTGCAAACTCCAGTGCAGAAAACAAACAACAAAATAGAAACATGAGAAAACAAGGCAATGAAATGCTTGCTCAAACTCCCAACTCTCCCAAATCCAATCCAGGGCACAATTTGAAGGGCACAAAATCATAAACTACACAGAAGAAATATCTGAAAAGGCATCAGTGGAGACAAAAAAAAAAAAACCAGTTCAATTAGATGCTTGGTGAATCCAAAGAAGATATAAGTAAATAGATAATAATCCTAATGAAACAAATGATCACAAGTCTAAAAGGTAGAGAAACAAAACAAGAATGCCAGACATAGAAAGAATGGTAGTCCATTAAAAACTTCTGAACAGAAATCCAGGATATTAAAAAGAACAACTGAAAATCTAGGCAGCAGAAGTGACCACCGTGAGACCAGCATGACAGATTTACAATACATGGCTATAGTTTGTGATCCATTAATGAAAGATACTTTCAAAACTACAAGAGAACAAAAAAGGGGATCTAACAACTGCTAGATAACTCAAGAGAGTAATTAGAATTAATAAAAAAATCAGAAGACACCAAAAAAGGCATCAAAAAAAAAACCTGTTTATAGAAGTATTAGGAGAAAACTTTTCAGACATGGTAAAATAATATAACATTCAGATAAGTGAGGCATATAGAATCATGAATACCCATAACCAGAAAAATAAACACACATACATAACACCATAATTAAAATAACAGTAATCTAACACAAAACATAATTTTAAAAACTTTTAGAAAAAAATGATGACCCACTTACCAGGGCAAACATATCAGAATTATAACAGACTTCTCAGCACAAACCTTATAGGCAAGAAGAACTTATAATGAAGTATTTTGAGCCTTAAAAGAAAACAAGTTCCAATTCAGACTTGATATATCCTGAAAATTAATCTATCAAAATTGATTACTAAATAAGATATTTCAATGATAAGGAGCACCTAACAAAATTCATGACTACCAAACCAGCACTCCAAAACCTTCTCAAGGATATTCTAGAAAAATACAATGAAGCTAATAATGCCAAAATCTCCAGTAGAATGAATTCAAGAGGTAGAGTTGACAACTAAGTAGAAGGGAACGAAATTAAAGTGGCAAAAGGTAAATAATGCAATGACAGAAATATATCAATGCCTATCAGTTATAATTATCACAGTAGGCCTTGATTTTCTAGACTAACAGAATGAATCAAGAAACAAAATTCAATGGAATGCTATGTTCAAGAAACACAACCCAAAAATAATTCACAGGCTAAAAATCAAAGCATGGAAAACAATATTCCATGAAATGGGAACTCAGAAACAAGCTTGAGTAGATATTCTCTTTTCAGACAGACTGAACTTTAAGCCAAAACTGATCAAAGGAGGCAAAGAAGTACACCACATATTGATTCATAGAACTTTCTACAGGAAGAAATAACAGTTGTAACATGTATGCCCCAAACTACAGTGTACCCAACTTCATAAAACTCTGATGGACATAAACAATCAGAAAAAATATCAATACAGTTATAGTGCAGGAACTCACTACCTTACAATCACAAATAGACAGATCAACTAAACAAAAAAAATCAGTGAAGAAATATGAGAGTTGTAATGGTTGATATATTGTGTCAAATTGAGAAGTCTAGAAGTAAAGTAAGCAACTCAGCAGTTCCACATCCTAGGGTTTAGAGGACATGTCCTGAAAATCTGTTTATACTCTAGGATATTATCATTGATTTATTGTGTCAACTTGAAAAGTTTAGAAGTTTAACTAAGTGACACAGCAGGATGCCAGGGTCCTCACTTCATAAACATTCTGAGACTGTGCAAGAGGAGGGCACAGAGATGATGTGAGTGGTATATTCACCCTTGGTAGGGGGTAGCCTGCTTACAATGTAAGGAAGGAAAGAGGCTTACTCTTCCCCATTGTTGCTCTTGTGGCTTTCATGTCTTCTGCTGCCTTGAACTGTTGCCCCTCATCATGCCACTCTGTCTTGGAGTCAACTGATTATGGACTGAAACCTCTACAAACTGTGAGCTAAATCAATCTTTCCATCCTTAATTTTTGGTGTTGGCTATTTTATCTCAGCAATAAAAGAAAAGTAGCTAAGAGTTCAACCAAAGCTTTCAACAAAAGGACTTAATCAAAATCTACAGTGTTCCATCTAACAACAGAATATACATTATTTTTGACAGTACATGGTACTTTCCTCAAAATAAACCATATGCTAGCTAATAAAGCATGTTTAAGTAAATGAAAAAGAATTAAAATTTTTTCAGGCATATGAGCAGATCACAGGGAAATGAAACTAGAAAATCAAGAGCAAAATAGGTAGCATCTTAGGAAGATAAAGCACTGTTACGTGCTCTGCCATAATAAATGGGATTAATGACTTTATCAAAGAAGCCTGAGAGAGCTTGTTCACCACTTCTACCTTCTGAAGACAAATCAAGATATGATCTTTGGGATGCAGAATAAACCCTCAGCAAATACTGAACCTAGTAACAGATTGGATCTTGGATTTCACAACCTCCATAACTGTAATAAATAAATCAGCCAGTCTATAGCATTTTATTAGAGCAACTCAAGCAAATTAAGACACTAATCATGATACTGTTTTTATATATAACATACATGTGGGTAGATACTAAATAGCTCCAAGTTCTGTAGGTCACAAATACAAAGCAGTTTTCAGTTGGCACTGCCACCAGTTGTGATGGAATCTAGACCCTCCCCAGAACGTCATGTCATTGGTTCAGTATGTAAACATACTACATCACATCTTGGTGTGAGTAGGCTATAGCTGAAATGTCTAGAATTGAAAAAGACATGTGGGATTTGTTCTTTAGAGTATCTATCTAGCTTTAAAGACCTCAAATTATCTTTTCAGTTGCCTCTTTCACACTCCTAGTCTCTGACTTTAGTATGTGTAGTCATTCCTTTGAAACAATTTTCTCCGGAGAATTTTTGGGAGCATATTCACTTGCCTATAATTTGGTTGCCTCACCTACAGCAACAGCTAAGTTCATGGACAGTAATTTCTAAAGCCTGAATGTCTCAAGCCAAGCCCTTTATAAATGAAGAGATTTTTTTCTTACTATTTTAAAGAAGTACCTCTATACACTATTCTCTCACACTTAGTGAAAGACAGTCTTCAGATCTGGGCACCAATAATTACTGACAAATATTTCTAAAAGATTCACAGAAAATTATAGCCACATCAATGGACACTTCACTGCAAGGACCTACTTGTCACATTGAGAAGGTTTGGTAAGGGAAGTGATAGGTAGTAATATTAGTCAAGGTTCAGTCGTGGAAGTGAACCCATCATGAACATCATCAAATAAGAAACTTATTATTATAAGAATTATACCTTGGATGTTTGAAGGAGTCACACGGGGAGATAAAGATGCAAAAGAGAGAGTGAATGAATTAAAGAAAATCATTACTGAGACAAGTTGCAAATGAATGAACTGGAGCTTGTGTGGAAGACTTTATAGTAGAGATGGGAATTAAGCCAAGCATCAGAAAATTATTAGGATATAGATAAAGAAAAGAGTGCTTTGAGCTGTTTATATTGGATCTCAACATTCACTGTACATTAGAATCACCTTAGCAGATTTTTTTTTAACTTCCCTCTGTTCAGGATTCACCTCAAAGAAATAAAATAAAATCTCAAAATATGGACCTAGACTCTCGCATTTTTTTCAGAGTTCCCCAGGTGACTCTAATCTGCAGGCAGCGTTGAGAATAACCACTGCAGTAGGTGGAGCAAGATGAGCAAGGCTCTCATTATTTTAATGTTATAATAACACTTAGCACCTGCGAGGTCTTTTCATGCCCCTGGCATTTAACTTGAAACATGTATTAATTACTTACCAAGAGGAAATCCCAAAGGCCTTCCCTTGGCCCCAATCATAAGCAGGAGCATGAACACCTGGGGGCTCGATCCACGCTGGCAATGCTCACTCCTGTGCCTCCCGCCCACCCACACAGCACAGGATGGCAGTGCTCTCCAGGGAGCTCCCACAGCACCCTGCTCACACATCTGCTGCAGATGTCCATGGATATGCAGGGTAATGTGTCTGGTTCTTTTTGGTTTATCCCAACAGACAGTGTAGCAAGCATTGAGCCCAACACACTGGCATTCTAGTTATTGGTAGTGACTAGAGTGTCTAATACTTTTTGAGTCACTAAAAAAATAAACAAGCAGATGAAAAATAAGTTAGCAAAATACATGTACTCAGATTTACTATCTCCTATACACTGGAGTTGTTTTCATAAATGTTCTGACCTCCTGGATCTAGATCTTGCGTAAGTAAGACGACAATACTGTCTAGGTCTTTGCTGTCCTCATCAATGTCTCTCCTGTATTCACCCGTGAAATTCAGACAGCATTCTCAGCTTTCCCAGTCTCTCTGGAAGCACCAGCATACCTGACAGACAGTGATCCCCTTAGCAATTTAGAATGAGGCAGAGCCTCTAAACTGCCATCTATGCCCCCAGAGAAATCATTAGCCTTCAAATTTATATAAAATGTACTGACAAGATACTTCACTTATAGTCAAGATACTTCAATTTCCATTTGCAAACAGGTTGCTGTAATACATAAGGGTTGCTGTGGTTAATATGAAAGCTAAGACATTTGTACCTCCAGCAATTTTAGAATTGTCTCAGGTACTTTGTACACAATTTTATTACAAACTATTGCATGACCTTCTCAACCCTCAGTTTTGTAACTCATTCTGTCTGATCTTGTATTTTGTTCTGGTCAGCCATATAATTCTTGCCTCTTGCCAAAAGCACAAGGTTCTTGAAGGCAGGGAAATAATTTTTGTTTCCCATATATCCATTAAAACAACTAGAAACTCTATGAAAGCATGAGCTTTGTTTTATTCACTATGAAGCCTTCTCACCCTTCTTCCAGGATGGGAAATTTCTGAAATGTGACATATCCTAGATAAACATTAATACAATATTGGTAGTAACATAAGAACATATTTTATTGTTGTATATAGTCTGCTAGATTTATTAATTAATATTGACTCATATCTGTTCTCAAAATCACTCATGGACAAACCTCCAAGCCACGTACACCATTGGAGCTCAGATTTTCTTCACTATATTTTTTCTTAAACCATATCTTTTATATCTGACATTAAATTCCTTCAATCTGGCATTTCTGACTATGTAAATGAGTCAGAATGCCTTTATGCCACAAAATACTACTTTCAAAGAGATACCATTACTCTAATAAAAGATGCTTTGATCCTTGAAACTCAACAGAGGCCTCTAAATTCTTGCATTGGCTCAGCTCTGTTACACATTGAAAAGAACATCATTAGTACAGGAACACGTTTAATGCTTTAACTTGATTTCATGAAGTGTCTACATTTCTAAAGCACTCTTCTTAGCCCTAAAGAAATTTTGAGATAAGACAAAAAATAGTAAAGAGTTGTAAACTGACAACATTTTGGTCTAGGTGTGCTATTTACTTGTTATTATTAAAAGTCTTGTTATTATGAATAACAAAGTGCTAGTTTTAGTTTTACCTGGGTGATCAAAGGCAATTATTTTGCTAAATCTCAAAATTTTTATTAAAAAAGTAATGATATTGAACCACAACACCAATTTTTAAACATAAAATTTTCTTTTTTACTATGTGGGATTAGTATTGCAACTAAGACAGACAAAGGTTAACTGCAGGCATTATTGAATCATATAAGGTTATATTGTAAATGTATGACATCTCATACAAACTATATCAATGTTCATGGATTGTATTATGATTAAATAAAAATTCATTTCATGAAAACCATGCTAAATTTAGAGTATTTGCCATTAATCATTTTCTCCCTCACATGAATAATTATATAAACAGCATTCTGTATTCCTCAGTATTTGGAATTACCAGTTTAATGAATCACTAGAGATCCTTCTAGTTCTTAAGGGTCAAAAAATATGCATTACTCTAAGTATGGAAGGTTTTAAAGAAGAATTAGAGGCTTAACTTTGAAGAATCGTAGAATGAAATTTTCACAGAAACCAGTGCTAAATATCTAAACCTGAACCTCCAAGGCCAATAACTTATGACAACTTGCCAAAAAATGTTCTACTATGTAATGATCTCTATGCAGCACCTACTAACACTCAAAGACTACAGCAGTAAAGAATGATTCTTAAGAGCTTACCGTAAAGTTCCTAAGGATCTCACATTTATTCATACATCTGGCTGCAGTTGTCTCCCCAAAATTTAGACTTCTTTCCTTTTGTCTTCTCATTTTAAGCAAGTAGCAAATACTAAATTAAAACTAAATATGAAAGAGAACATTGGAAAAGACTTACTTTGGCTTCTTTTTTGCATTGCAGAAGACACCTTAGCAGACCATAGCATTCATACCAGGTTTACAATAGACAGTCTAGCACAGACTGCCTCTTTTGTTGACTTGAAACCTCAACACACCATTTTTAGATGTCAAATAAAAGATTGTCTTCTAATGAGACAGAATGAACTCTACCTCACAAAACAAATACCTGTGATTTCTGTCTTTAAAATAGATACAAAGCCTTATATAACATTTTACCTTTCATTTTTAATAACATACTAAATTTTCTCTCATATATTATAATTTAAATCCCTGAGTTCTAGCTCATTTATAATTATCACAGGTTTTGTTAGAAATGGGAGATAAGAAATAGAGAGAGCTATTATGCACCTATAGCAAAGTGAGGCAAAAAAGCAAATATGCACAACTAAAAAGTTCTTATTTCACTAACTGTTCATATAACCAGAGTTAGTACAAAAATTTCATTCTTAAATCTTACATTTCATGTTTCCTTTGCCTTCAGTCAGCAACTCAGTCGTTCGTGAGTCAGTTTTTACTTGGTGGGATTTTTGATGACAGATGGTATGAGAGATACCCACTGAGGTCATAGAAAGCAAATACAAATCTAAGCTGCATCTACCCCAGTGAGAATAAACTGTCACCTTTTCTCCAACAAATGAGGTTCAATCAAACCTACTGTCACCAAGTGATTGACTCTTCATCCTGAGAATGGTGCCATAAAAATGTGCCATTGGCAGCATTTTCTGTAAAAAGGATTAGCATTCAGCTGTACAGTAGCCAAAGCAGACTTAATGAAAAAAAGCACATCATGTTGTATTTCCACAGAGCACCAACCCTGCATTATGAATACACCATAGTCATGAGGCCACTAAACAATGACTAGGGTCTCTGGGGAAGGGGGCCAACAGAAAAACAGGACAGTCCTTCTCCTTCTGATTTTAAGGAACTATTTCTGCTTTTCAGTGAAATTTTAAGTAAGATACAAATATACCTTATATACCCCCCCATTCTCTGAGAATCTTTCACAAACATTTACCCAGACTTTGTTATGACCAACATTCTAGAATTTTTTTTACTAAATCCATGACTAACCAATCCCTAGTTAACTGTAGTCATTTTTCTTTTGAAAAAATAAAAAATTGAAATTCTCAAAATTATCCCACTTGGGATAATTTTCAGTGCTCTCTAGAGTGAAATTATTTTTCTCAGCTATTCACTTCTTTGGGTCGTGTCACCATGTTTTGAATAATTGTTTGTAAAACAGATCTATATTTTCCCTTAATCACTTATTAATAGAGCACTTCTCATAGACACATGAGGAAAAGATGTATTGTTGAAGTAACTCTGAAACTAAAATAACCATTCTCATTATCAACTGTACCAAAAAGAATTTGATAAAATAACTTATAGTTATGACCAGAGTCTGCAAGAATCTTTGATATGTCTACTGTTGTGTTCAGTGATACATGTAGAAAAGCCAAGGTTATCCTTCTGAATAATGAGAAATAGTCCAGGCATCTCCATTGCTCCAGCTAGTAGCCTGTCAACAGACATACATATTAATGAGACAATCCTAAATCACAAGCTGACTCTTATGGTGTCAGTAGTTACATGAACAAATCTAGCAGAAATCAGTAAACCTGCCCAAGACCAGAAGAAATCATCTAACTTATCCATAAATTGTGAAAACCATAACATAAATGAATGATTACATGATAAACCATGGTATTAGTCAGGTCATCCTATAAAATTTGGGTGGGAGCCTCCTTGATCCTGGAACTCTTGCATTCTTAATGCCAGTAAAACCAGGATCATGTGGGTGATACCAAGGTCTACTGTCAGTTGAAGCAGTAGCCAGCTCCCCTTGGAACATGGAGTAATGGGTTTTAAGTGCTTAGACAGATGAACTCAGTGAAATTAACTCCACAGAGCCAATTCCTTAGGTGGCTTCTTCTAGCACAGATCCTAGGGATTTTCTTCTCAAAGGACAGTATTACATTTCTATAATCTTAACCCTTAATGGAAGGAATTTTGTTGATTTCTTAGATAACCTCAAGGTATCTTGTTCCTGCAAAAAGAACTTGGTTTATTTAATTTTTTTTATTTCTTCAAAAATCACACCTCCTTTTAACCCAGCTTTACACATGGTTTCTTTGAGGCCAAATTTAAGGCTTTTTGAATTAGTCTGCAACACTCTTTGTTCTTGAATTTCACTGTAGCATACCCCAAAAGCAGCTAGGAGTACCCATACAGCTAGTAGTGGTACCCTTAATACTGGACTGAGTTGAAATGTCCTGAATCAGATCAATTAATCTATGGCCCTTAAATTCAACCTTCTGTAGAACTTTAGGAATGGACAAAATGTAGAACTTTTTGTTTTCGTTTGCTTGGATTTTGACAGAGCATAACATGCTTGTACTCTAGTTCATTTTCCAAATGTTCTTGTTCCTAATTAAACCTTCTGAGTCTGGCCTTTTCTGTTCCAGGTCCTATTAACATTTTGGTCTTCTGAGCCTGGGCAAGAATCTATTATCAAAGTCTGCTTACAGCATTCTAGGGCTTGTCTATCCTGCATCTTCAAATCATTTCAAACTTTTTCTGCAAGTCAGTTCAAAAGATTCTAAACCACATGGTCAAGAACAGTCTGAGTAATAACCCATTTCTCCTTTGTCTTTTCTACATCGGTCAGCTTTCCCATTGCCGGACAACTTTACAACTTTATCCACGATTTAAAACAAGAGATGTTCATTTGTTTCATAGTTTTGGGGAATTTCAGCTCATCGTCACCTTCTTCCAAGTTAGGAACACCATGGATAAAGGGTGTTGCAGAGTATAGCTGCTTCATTCATCGTGTCCTGGAAATAGAATAAATGAAGAGCACAAAGTCATCAGAGACTAGATATATAGTTTAGATCTGGAATGTCCACCAACAGTCTCAGATATTCAGAGGTGGACTTTTAGAAGATGGTTGGATCATGGGAACTTTCTATTCAACAGAAATAAATACATGATTGAAAACATTATTAGGAAGTGGAGCCTGGTCATAAGAGGTGAGCCCCAGGAAGGGGGCATCTTCTTTTGTGGATCCTCCATTCTCTCACTACTACCTGGCCACCATGACATGAGCAACTTTCCTCACAGCAGGATCTTCTACAATGTCAGTTTCTGTGCTTGAACCTGCCAACCATAGACCGAAACTTCTGAAACTGCGAGAACAAAAATAAACCTCTCTTTCTTTAAATTTTGGATAACTAATATCATACCTCAGCAATGAAAAAGTTACTAACACAGTACCCATGGTCTTGCTTCCATGATCCACCAAGACAATACCCAATGTGCTTGAATAACCTTTTAGGCATTTCTTAATCCAATCAAATTTACATATCACAATTTCTAGTCACAGTCATTTAAGTTTGGGGTTACTGGCTATGCCATAAAAGTAACTGATACAGAATAAACCAGGTGCTCATATACTTTGACTAAATATTGAGAAATTTCTCAATACTAAATGTATATCTTGTGCCTACTCCTTCTTAGAAAGACTCATGCTTAGAGTCCTTTATAAATTCTAGAAATGTATATTTCACTTCAATGGAATTATAGATGGCCCCTGAATATACCCAGATATGTGGGTCATATAATGTCAAGTTAAAAATGGATAGCTAATGTTACATACCTATTTAACTTCCTACAGTTAAGTATTTATCTCTACCAGGGCCCTGTAGAAACCAGAGTCTTCTTTTCAAAAGAATTATGCCTATTTAAACATAACAGTGTAGACACCTCCCCACATTTGGGTGACATCAGCAGCCAAAGGGACCCAAGCAGCACCTTGGGTCACACTTCTCCCATACAATCTCAGCAGGCAAGAGTAGCCACTGTGACCCCTTCCACCAACTGCAGTACCTCAGTGGACTTGGGGAAACACTGGCAACATCTCTCCCCCCACCCAGAGGGCCTCAGCAGGCTAGCAAAAGTGTGATGAGTCCCCACCCAAACAGAGGACCTCAATGGGTCAACATGAGCCTCAGCAAACACTCCTCTCACCCAGAGAGATTGATGGGCTAGCGAGAACATGGGTGAGTCCTTCTTCATACACAGAACACCAGATAGGCTGACAAAAGTGCCACTGAGGCTTCCCCAACCAGGAGAAACCCAACTGGGCCTGTTAGAAACCCCACTCACACAGTAGGGTCCTGGCTAGGGTGTACATTATAAAAAGGTGAGTCTGGTGGGCTGGAACAGCCTGAAGCAACAGTAACAAAGCCCATATAAGAGAGGAAATCATAACTATCAGAGTAGAAATGAACACAATTGAGACTAAGAAAAAAATATAATGAATTGATGAAGAGTTGGTTATTTCCATAAACATTTTTTAACATTTTATTTAAAGAGAAAAAAAAGCAAGACAGAAAAAGGGTAGAAATAATAGAGAATTCCAAAAAAATAAACAGTAAGAAATCACTAATTGATAAACTGCATATTGTCCTCTTAGAAATAGTTGTTCAACTTACAAAATCAAAGCATACAAAGTGAACATTCAAACAGTGAGACTGAAAACAGTTCTGTTCAATGATCCAACAAAAACTTAGTAATATGGTTATCAATCCTATACACTTAAACATACATACAGTTATATCCTTCAGAGCACTTTTTTTCCTCTCTTTTTTACAATGGCAATTACACATTTTGGGTTTTATTCTTTTTTACAATTCTTATTACTTTTTACACTACGGACACAATGTGATATTTATAAATATGATTCTTAATTATTTCACTTAGGATAGTCTCAAGTTGTCTCCATTTACCTATGAAGGCCTCAAGATCATCCTTTTTATAGATGAGTAATATTCCATTGTATAAAAATACCACATCTTTTTCATCCACTCTGCAGATGATAGGTGTTTTGGTTGTTTCCAAGATTTAGCTTTTATTACATATTGTGCTGCTATGAACATGGGTGCACATATATCACTGTGATATGAACTTTTCAGTTTTCGTGGGAAAATACCCAGGAGGAGAATAGCTAGATTGAATGGAAATTCCAATCCTAGTCTTCTGAGAAATCTCCATAGTGATTTCCATAGTGGCTGCACCAGTCTACACTCCCACCAACAGTGGAGCAGTGTTCCTTTTTCCCTGCAGCCTCACCAACATTTTTTATCAGTTAATCTCTTGATGGCAGCTATTCTTTCTGGAATGAGATGAAATATCAATGTTGTTTTACTTTGCCTTTCTCAAATGGCCAGTGATAGTGAACATTTTTTCATGTATTTATTTCTCATTTGTATATCTTCCTCTGAGATCTGTGTGTTCAACTCAGATGCTCATTTTTGGAGAGGGTCTTTGAATTTGGGGGGCTTGATGTTTTTCAATTCTTTATATGTTCTGGATATAAGTCCTTTGCCTGAGGGGTTGCTAGCTAAAATTCTTTCTCATTCTGTGGGTTTTCTTTTCACTCTGTTGGTGCTTTGTTTTGAAGTGCAAAAACGTTTCAATAATATGAAATCCCAGTTGTTGATCCTTTAAAGTGTTTCCTGTGCAGTTTGCATTTTGTTTATGAATTCCCTGCCTACCCCTATGTCTCTAAGACTTCTACCTACCTTGTCTTCCAGTAGATTTAGTGTTTCTGTTTTAATATTTAGGTCTTTGATCTATTTAGACTTTAGTTTGGTGCATGGTGATAAGCTTTGATCTAGTTTCAATCTCTGGCATATGGAGAGCTGATTTTTCCAACACCATTTATTAAAAAGACTTCCCTCCCTCCGTCCTCCAGTGAACATGTTTAGCCCCTTTGTCAAATATCAGGTGGCTGAGTGTCTTTACAGTTGTGCTTGCATCTTCTAATCTGTTCCATTGATCTTCAGGTCTATTTATTTGCCAGTTCCATGCTGATTTTATCACTATGGCTTTGTAGTATAGTTTCAAGTCAAGGATTGAGATGCCACCTGCCTTGCCTTTGTTATCCAGAATTGCCTTTGCTACTCTAGGTTTCTTCTGTTTCCAAATGAATTTTAGGGTGTTTTCTCTAGATCTGTGAGGTATGTCAATGGTATTTTGATTGGGATTGCATTAAATCTGTACAAGAGTTTTGGGAGTATGGCCATTTTCACAATGTTGGTTCTTCCTAGTCAAGAGCAAGGAATATCTTTCCATGTTCTAATATCCTCTTCAATCTCCTTTTTTAGCATAGCTTAATTTTCAGAATATAGGTCTTTTACATTCTTAGTTAGGTTGATTCTTAAGTATTTCATTTTTGTAAATGCTATTGTGAAGGGTGATATTTCCATAATTTCTCTCTCAGTGAGTTTGTTGTTTGTGTGCAGGAATATTACTGATTTTTGAGCAATGACTTTGTATCCAGCTACACTGCTGAACTTGTTTATTAACTCTAGTAGTCTTTTAATGGAGTTTTTTGGGTCTTCTATATAGAGTATCATGTCATCTGCAAATAGTGATAATTTGACTTCTTCCTTTCCTATCTTTGTTCCTTTTATTCCTCTCTTGTCTGATTGCCCTGGCTAGTATTTCCAGAATTATATTGTATAGGAGTGGTGAAAGTGCACATTCTTGTCTTGTTCCTAATTTTAAAGTGAAAGCTTTCAGTTTTTGTCCATTTATTATAATGTTGGCCATTGGTTTGTCATAGATGGCCTGTATAAGGTTGAGGTAGACACCATGTATTCCAAGCTTCTGAAGAGTTTTTATCACGAACATGTGTTGGAATTTATCGAAAGCTTTTTCTGCATCTATTGAGTGGACAAAAAAATAGCTGACATCATACTAAATGAACAAAATCTGAAAGCTTTAACTCTAAAATCAAGAAAAAGACAAGAATGTCCACTGCCACCACTCCTATTCAATATAATTCTGGAAATGTTTAGACAAGAGAGAGAAATAAAAGGAATAAGGATAGGAAAAGTGGAAGTTAAATTATCATTACTTGCAGATGATATGATACTATACAAAAAAGACCCCAAAAACTCCACCAAAAGACTTCTATAATTTATAACCAAATTTGATAACATAGCTGAATATAAAGTCAAAATTCAAAAATCAATGGAATACCTGTACCAAAAAAACCATCACATTGAGAGAGAAATTAGGAAAACCACACCCTTCACAATAGTATCTGTCTTGGTTATTTTTCTTTCATTGTTGGTACAAAATACATGTCATACAAAATGAAAGAACAAAAGGTTCATTTAGCTCACTGTTTAAGGAGGTTTCAGTCCATTATAAACTGGCTCCAATGCAGAATAGCATGGCACAGAGGCAACACTTCAAAGCAGCAGCCAGCAAAAGCAGACAGAGCAAAAGGGGAAGAGCAGGCTTCTTTTCCTCCTTTATATTGTAAGCAGTGACTCCTTTTCCAGGGCAGGGTGTAGCACTCACAAAATCTCCTTGCCCTCCTCTTGCACAGGATGAGGATATTTACAAAGTAAAAAAAAAAAAAAAAAAAAAAAACTGGCTCCCTACTGAATCTCTTAAACTTCTAAACTTCTCCATTGACACAATGTATCAACCATAACAATATAAAGAATGAAATAGGAATCAATATAACAAAGGAATTTTTTTAAATTATATATATTTTTAATTTTTTACTTAAAGGGATAAAACAGAAAAAGGAGAGAAATATTACAGAATTTCAAAAAAAACAAACCATAAGAAATCACTAGTTCATAAATTACATATTGCTCTTTTAGAAATAGTTGTTCAAGCTACAAAATTAAAGCACACAAAATGGACACTCAAGCAGTGGGACAGCAAACAGATCTGTTCAACAATCAAACAAGAACTAAGAAATACGGGTATCATTCCTGCACACGTAAATATACATGCAGTTATATCTTTTATAGCACTTCCTATTTTCTCTTTTTTACAATAGCAATTATACATGAAAAATTATATATTTAAGATTACAGCACTCTGAAAAAAGAGAATGAAGAAGATACCAGAAAATGGAAACATATCCCTTGCTCATGGATAGGGAGAAACAACATTGTTAAAATGGTTCATACTCTCAAAATTGTTATACAGATTTATTGAAATCTCAATGGAAATACCATTAGTGTACCTCACAGATCTGGAGAAATATTCCTAAAATTCATCTGAAAGCATAAGAGACTTAGGATAGCAAAGAAAATCCTGAGAAACAAAGGCAAAGCAGGAGACATCACAATCCCTGACTTGAAATTATACTACAAAGCTACTGTGATGAGATCAGTATGGTCCTGGCAAAAAAAAATAATAATAAACCTAAGGACAAATGAGACAGATTAGAAGACTCAGACACAATTCCAAACATACTCTGCCACCTTATCTTTTACAAAAAGTCCAAATACATCCACTAGAAGAAGCATATATCCTCTTTAATAAATGGTGCTGGGAAAACTAGCTTTCTACATGCCAAAGAGTAAAACTAGACTCATGTGTAGCACCATGAACAAAATAAAATCAAAATGAATCAAAGCTCTGAATCATAAAACAGAAACACTAAATCTACTGGAAGAGAATGTAAGTAAAAATATAGAAAACAGGGTTATGCAGAGAATTCATCAAGAAAGCTCAAATTTCATGGAAAGTACTTCAAAGAATCAACAACTGCAACTTCATGTTACGAAAATGTTTCTGCACATCAACAAAAATCACTAACAAAGTTAAAAGAAAACTCACAAAGTGGGAAAAAATTTTAACCAACTCTCCCTCAAACAAAGGGCTTCTATCTAGAATATATAAACAATCAAAAAAATCAGACACCCCACCCCTGAAATTCAAAGTCCCAGTTCAAATATGGCCATCTGAGATGAGTAAAAAATTCTCAGATGAAGAAATACAAATGGCAAATAAATATATCAAAAAATGTTCAATATCATTGGTCTTTCAAGAAATATAAATTAAAACAATACTGAGATTCCACTTCACCCAAAAAAGAATGATCATCATCAAGAAGTCAACCAATAACAAATGCTGGAGCTGTGGAGAAAAATGAACACCTATCCACTGTTGATGGGAGTGTAGACTGGTGCAGTCAGTGTGGAAATCAATGTGCTGATTCTTTTAAAAATTTAGGATTAGAGGTCCTAGTTAACCTAAATATTCCCCTTCTGAATATTTTTCCAGAAGAATTAAAAACATCATACCAACGTAATATATGTGCACCCATGTTTATGGCAGCACAATTTGTAATAACTAAATCTTAGAAAGAACCCAAATGCCCATCAACTGAGGAACAGATAAAAAAGATGTTGTATTTTTATACAATGGAGTACTACTAAGCTATAAAGAAGGATAAACTAAAGGTTTCAATAGTTAAATGGATGTAACTAGAGACCATACTCATAAGTTAAATAAATCAAACTCACATGTGTAAGCATTATTTTTGTCTCCCTGGTGTAAAAGGTGTAAAGCAGAAAGAGTAAATAAGATATAAAATCTGAAATAGACACTAAGAAAGTGAAAGAAATTGCTCACAAAGAGAGAACTTGAATGGAGAAAAGCAGAAATGAAGGAAGGGAAAAGAAAAAGAATATATATATATACATATATACACACTAATTAGTGTATACTACTAATTTCTTTTAGTTCATTAAAAAGACTGGTTTGTGTTTAATTGGTTAATTAATGTTAATGCCTATATCTTATAATCTCATAACTACTTTGAAGACAACAATACGCAATACATTGACTATTATTCTTATATCCACTTTTGAAACTCTGGATCACTGTTTTTATTTTTTATGACTTTCTATTCTGTTTCCTCAGCTACAATTAAACATTACAGCCATAATCTATTCTCATACATAAGCTACTATAAGCTAAAAAAATATCAAAATTTTTGTGTATATAGAATTTCCATTCAAAAATTATGACATCTTATTCTCTTGGATTTAACCATAATTTGAGTTTAATTATTAATCTAAAGGCAAGGTAAGATGGTAAGTGGGTCATAAAATCACCAGTCTTTTGCAAACTGCCTATCTCAGCTGAAATCATTGTAGAAGGTCAGACAGTAAAAGAAGCAGTAATGTTTCTACTTGCAAGAGAAGCCTGTTAGATTTAGGGTGTTTAAGGTACTCAGATTTATTAAAATTTCCCTGTATGATTTTCAAAGTGCATACCTTGGGCTACTATATACCTTGACTTTCTGTGACCCATCTTGCACTTGAATTGCTTGAATTGAAGTTATTACTACCTCGTATTATGATCATATTATTTGACAGTTTGATCCTTAAACTACTATCACCCTAGAAGAACTTACAGATTTTTTTAAACTTGTATTTGTTAGAGTTTAGCCAAAGAGTACAAATCATTCTTAGTGCATAGAGCTTAAGTCAGAAACAGGAGCTTAACTATTAAAATAACTTGGAAGCCCAGGTTGGGCAAGATGATATTAAAGATCCTACCTGAGCTATCAAAGCAGAAAACTTCAAAAACCTTTATTTCATTTCTCAAAATTCCCTGGGAAACTTGTGCTATATCTATTTGTTCTCAGTGGTAAACGAAGTGGTTCTCTAAATGTCTTCAAGAAATTATTTTAAATACATCATCAATTCATGAGTCTGGTCAAAATTACTCAGAAGTAATTGTTTCTTTCTAAATGACTGTCACTGAGAAACTCTTACCCAAGTTTTAGCAAATGGAGTCTGGAAAGAAGATTCTCTTACTTTCTTTCTATAATGTAGAAATACCACAGAAGGGAAGAATAGATATAACAGGTTTGTTATCCATAGTTCAGTACAACAATCTACCACTTTCCTATGATATACCAGTAATTGGAAAATTAGAAAATGGATTCTACATCCTACAATTTCTACTCACTGTGTCTCATCTGCCTAAATTGTACCCAGCCATCCCCTCCAAAATTGGAAAAATTTCCCATCTGCTTACCCTGGTTATCTTCCTTTCCAGGCTTAACTCAAGCTAAAAATGCATTCTTACAATGAAAACAGAAGTTGATATTTGGGACATGGTGAAGTCACATGAGTACCTAGATTAAATTCAGCTAGACTCAAGAGTGTGTTTTGCTAACACAGAGATCACTTGGCATTGGATGTAGAAAAAAAGATTAAATTAGCATCCAAAGGAATTCCTAGAATTATAATTAGTTGAATTTTCTCAGTTAAGAATTTTAAACTTCCAATCATTACCTTAAGATATTTATTAATTTTATTTTCTAAAAAAACATTTATCAGGGTACGTAAGCAAACTAGCTAGGAAGACTTTTACTTTAGAGATAGCAAAAAAGGACTAGAGGACACTGATTACTTTCTAAAACCTCTATTGCCTTGTGTAGATATAATTTAATCAAAGTAACATAAAATACATAGAAAAAGCAAAAGGGATTGAGATTTGGGTTTAGCAAATGTTTTTTGTTGTTGTTGTTGTTGTTGTTTTTTCCACCTGTACCAACTCCAAACAGTGACCAGCGCTGGCTTAGAAGGCCAAGTTGGAAAGGATTCTGAAATCAAGAAACAGCTAGAGTGAAGGAAATATCATAATCAATGACTGTCCTTGTTCAGTGATAAGTAAAGAGATGGTGGAGCAGTACGTTTGGCATCTTTTAGTGTCATGAAAATATTGCTACCCAAAAAGACTGGCCCTATATCCTTCCACTAATTATGATTTTTTATGTTACCTTAAGAAATCACCTGGAGGAAAGCAGGCCATACATTATTATTCACCTTTGTTAAAGATGAATTCTGATGCTTGAAACACTGAATGGCTAATCAAAATCATATCTAAACTAGTAGGAGGCAGAAGCCATACTAGCAAACACCTCCTGGGGACATACATCCCAGGGCTTGTCTTTAAAGTCTGGGTAGTATGAAAAAACTGGTGCTCCTCTAATTAAAACAAAGGGAAGGTGTGAAAGTTACATTTTAGAAATATTATAATGAGTTCCTCCACAAGCTACAATATGATAAATAAGACTGTATTTAGTTTTTCAAGAAGAAAATGATAGAGTATCACTTGCTCAGTCCTGTTCTACCATTTAAGGTCAATGTTTTGTTTCATGGGGACACGCCCAGCTGATGGCTGAATTCTGACTAGATGACTAAGGGCCTCTGCTGGCTAAGGAGGAGAAGGGATTAATGGAGTGAGAGAGAAATAACAATGCTGACCTAATTCACAGGGATATAATTAACCGTTGTAAAGTACTTTCAAAACAAAGTGTGGTATAAATGCTAAGTAATATCACTAGCAAAACTAATTCTGTCTCACTATCCTGTACCAAGATTCCCAGAGTAATCACCAGACGTGCCTTGCCCTGCCGGCCTGCTTCTGGGAGACAACCTGTCAAAGATTTCCCCCAGACACTGTACTCGTTTTCCCACACCTACTCCTGTCTTCTTGAATTCATTTTCTTGTCTTTTTTTTTCCCCTGGCCTTCACTTCACAGAAACCACAGAAGTCTCTGGTTCAGTTTTTGACATTCCACAAAATGTCACTAAGCCATGACCAATTTCTCTTTCTTTATGATTGGCTTTGCTTGGTGGCTGTATGTATTTGAGCACGGAGGCCATGCCACACACCAATAGCGCTTCAAGAAATGCTAATAATATACAAGGACCTCATAATTGTCTGGTTCTTTTATTCCTAGGAGCCAGTCTCTAAACCATTCTCTAATAAAAGCTGTAAGGAAGACACTGCGGTACTAGTCATCATGGGCAGCTGAGTCAATGGCTACAATAAGAGGTACAGTGACCCTCTTGAGTTTCTGTTATTATGAGATGAGATTAAAACATCCAGCTTCACAGTTGCAAAAGATGAGCATGGTGCCTGGTGTGCTACAGGATCCATGATATTTGCTGAAGTCACAAATGTGTGAAAAGAATGATGAAGAAAGGAAAGCACACGTTAAAACTCTCAGCCCATTCCTCTTTCCACATAGCTCTGGGAATGCCATCTTCTTGCCTATGTCTGTGTCACAGAACAAAGTTCTATATAGTAATGTACTGCCTAGAGAAATGGTGCCAGCATGATGCAAGTCCTGAAGCCATTCATCAGCAATCTTTTGAGATAAATAGGAGAGGGTGCCATCAATTCTTGTGGAATTGATGCTCCATGTGCAAAATCCTTCAGGGAGGACTAATGTTATTAGACACTTACCATAATTATCAAAGAGCAATTTTTGAGGGCCAATTACAATAACAAGTTACATTTCAGACTGCTCTGCCATTTGAAAAGTGCTTTCCCACTCATTAGTCCATTTGATCCTTCTAATAATGCCGTGGAGAATGTGACATCATTATCCCACAATTTACAGATGAGAAAAATGATCTAGGAGGATGTTAGGTAACCTGCTTAGGGTTATTTGTCTCATTAATGGTAGATTTGGTCGGAGTGTAAACCTACCAACTTTGAAATTTGTATTCTGTCTACTGTTTGCATTGTTTCCCAAAAACAATGGGCCTGTCTCTAGGAACATTTCCAGAGAAATGTCAAATTCACATGACCTCAGTCACTTCTGCCTATATCTTCCTAAGCGCATGTACCAACCCCACATTTCCCCAGAACCCTGACCAGGACTGTGTTTCCCATTGAAAATATTCAACTGATGAACTTGACTACATTCACTTCCAAAGCAAGTGCACATGATTTATAGCTTGTTCATAAGATGCATTTTATTTTATAATGCACTTTTAAATGATAAGACCTTCAAGTTTTATGTTTAGAAAGCCTGTTGTCTACCTAATTGCAAACAAATGACTAATGGATAGATTTAGGAAATTTAACAGAGGAAGCATTTGGATGCATGGAGGCCAGACTGAGGAAAGATAGTCTCCTGTTTGTGAATTACTAATCCAAATGATTGGATTTTCAAAGCTTTAATTTCATTTCAATCTTTTCTATAATAATTTCCTAACTCTTTTTATGGGCTTGCAGGATGCTGCAATGTGATGATAAATGAGAATGAATGAATTCTAAAATTATTCAGTTAATCTCTAATTCCTGCTTTCAACAAATTCACCTGAGGCAAGTGGGCTTCACCCTTCCCACTGCAAGTAAGAGGCATGGAAACAACAAAAATACATCTTTCCTCCAGTTATTACTTCATTTACTAGAAAATATCCTAGTTTGAAACTTTGCTAGCATTTTTTGTTTGTTGCTTTGTGTTTGTTCTTTTCTGTTGTGTTTTGTTTATAAAGTAAAACTTGCTTACTAAGGTGGAGCAATTAAGTTTTTCATTTGTAACTCAGTCTAATTTAGGCAATTACTAAAGATCTCACTAAGGGGATTATATTCTCCAATTCCACTCTCACGTCTGCTGTCCATTTAGTTTAGAGAGAGCATCATGCGGGAAAGAGAAGAAATACTTCAAGTTTAAGAATCATCACTAGAAAACAGATGAAAGATTGGCTACTAGCACATGAAACCACTGGAAGCAAAGTATATTACATTTTTTGAGAAAAAAAGTTACTAAAAAAGAAAACTGTCTGCTTAAGACTTAAAATAACCTTTGAGCTCCCAAACTTGTAAGAGCAGAAAATAGGTATCAAATGTCAAGCCACTCTCAAAGAGAACAATCTCCTACACCAACCTCAGATGTAGCCATGGAAAAAATGTCCAAGGGAGTGACCAAAATACTGTACAAATAATTTCTCCCAGAGCTATCTTGTCTATAACTTCTCAATCCTTGATACAAGGATTCTTCATGAGAGCTGCCCAGAAGGATTTCATAACTGCTGGGATACTTTGCAGTTAGGAGTATTTATAGATATCACACTGTCCTTTTTACACCAAGTACATCAGGGATATGTGGGGGACAGGGGTTTATGTGGAAAGAAAACTTGTGTTTCTTGGTTTACACTTCACAGAGAGTCACAGAAAACTCATGGAGATAAAGCAAATCATGTGGACATCTTAACCTTTGACTACCACATATCGTATGGATGAATCTTTGGAGATTTCTCCCAAGGATGGGGATAACTGTTCTTACCCATTTCTATTTCAGCACTTAGGAAGATTACATCCACTCTTCAGGCACTCTTGAAATTCCATAGGGCTATGTACCAAGTTCTGGCCAATAAAATAGGATCATGTCCACCATAGCCAGGCCTGGCCCATATTGTGTCTCTTTTTTCCATTGACTGTCTAGAAAAGAAGGGCACTATTGCAAAATGGCATCACAACCACAAGATGAAAGGAGTCTGATTCCAAAGTGCCCCAGCTGGAAAACAACTCACTAAACACAATAGTGAGAAGAGGTTCACTTGTATCATATTGAGTCACTAAGATTTTAGAATGTCATTGATTTGAAAGTGCACCACGCTAATAATACATACAACTGTATGTTGAATGTCAGGGAAAGGGTTTGAATATTGTTTCCCTCTGTGATCCCTGTATCTCCCAGCCTCCCTCCCGGTTCATTTCCTTGCATAAAGTAAGGAATCAAAAATAATTTGCCAATAAATATAAAAACAAATGAGTGAGACCAGGGTTATACAACTACATCAGAATATAGAAAAAGAGAATTCAGACTCTCTCGATGAAGCCAAAGAAGGATGACTTCTTAGTTGCTTGATGTGCTAAGGATCATGAGAAGCTTCACAGGAATGTCATGAGAATGCAATTATATAATACCTGCAAAGTATTTAGCAAAATGCTCCATAAAAAATAACCATAATTGGTAGGTTGCTTTATTATTAGCTGTGAGCTCCACACACAGTGGCTTTCATGGATGCAATAAACCATGTCTCTGAAAAAGGAGTAGAATTAAACTTCTTAAAAGGGAAACTTACATCTGATTCATGACATACGTTTCAAATGCTCAAGCATAATCTTCACACTTAATTGTAGGTAACAGTGAATTACACATGGTGAAAAGTAAAGAAAAAAACTAATGAGATTCTAACAAAAGTTAGAATGTAGGTAATATTAATAATTCAATAATGTATCACTTTATGTGATTTCTTATTGTGGTTTTGAAACTACAGTACACTGAGAAAATGTTTATTCTCAAAGTCACATCTCAATAGTTGTCACAAACTTAGCATAAGTCTCAAAATGTTAGAATATTGCTTGAGTGAAGCCAGGGAATAATAAAATTCATGAAATGGGGTCAGGGATTTAGCTCAGCGGAATAAGCACCTGCTTGACAAGTGTGAGGTCATAAGTTTGATCCCTGGTACCAGAAAAAAAAAATCATGGAATGATTTTTGTACAATCTCAAATTATTTGAGAAGGATCCTATACGGAAATCCATTGAAAGTTTCTTACTTGGCTATTTCTATTAGGAAAAGACTTAAAAACATATGGTTAAACATAGAGGAGGACCAGGGATATAGCTCGGCAGCACAGCATCTACCTGGCAAAAGTGAGGTCCTGAGTTCAATTCCTGTTACAAAAAAAAAAGATTTCTTTACATCTTTAAGTATAGTGCATAACAACTCTACAAATACAGTTTGTTTTCTAATCTTTTCATGAGATGAATGTTGAAAACAGAATTCAGTAGGAGAGATGGAAAAAAAACAAATTCTGGAAAAGTCTTAAAAATTGTCTTATAACTAAAACTAAAGTGGAACATAATTTCTCAGAAATTGGATTTTTATATCTACTTAAGTGTGCAGTTGATAGCTGTGAAATGTGATAAGGTACAATAGTACAGATACATATACTAGTACAAGTCACTACATGTGACTAAATGCCACTGGTTCAAAGAGACATTTCAGTTCAGCAGCTCCCTTTCGTGCAGTTCCTTCGACACTTTCAGCCTCACCCTCGTTTCCTTCTTCTGGATAAAGCAGTAACGTTTGGTGTCTCTTGGTGCTCAGGATGGATTGCCAAGCCACATTTCTAAACACTGTGCATTCTTCAGTGAAAAGATACAATCACTTCTCAGTGTGGAGCCTTGTTATTAATTCATGTGAATCATGGAAGAAGAGAGGTGTGGGTGGACCTCATGTTTCATAAGCAGTCATGGCAGTGAGGCAGGGTGGAGGCTGGAGCAGGGATCCAGGGCCAGCAAAACTGGGAAAGGTGCAGATGGAAGGATGATTCGCTCTTGGCTTCTGGGAGGATATGTTGTCAAAAAGTCTGGGCTACGAGGCTAAATGCCAACATACAGGTTCTTTCCTATGGCCTGACAAGCACAAATTCAATCAAAACTTGTTTCAAGAATGTACTAAGAACACAGGCCCTGCACTCTGGGAACTGCCAGCCTGGGGCGGATCATACTGGATTGAGATCCAGTCCACCTGTACTTCCAGAAAGCAGACATCCCTGGGAGCAGACAGCCTGGAAAAGTTGGTACCTGACTACCAGGGTAAATATTGGCAGATACTGCACAGCTAAACAGGTCGAAGGCTATGCTCCAGAAGGTCAGCTGCACAGCACTCAGTAGGCGTGAGTAAACTGTTGAGGCTCACGGAAGATTGAGAAGTGTAGCCCTACTTAGCAGAAAACAGCAAAGGAGGAAACTGACTTGAAGAAATAGTCTCTACCTTACTGTACTTCCCTTGGAAGATGAATCCTTTGCTCGCTTGTTCATTCATTAATTCATTTCTCATTCACCAGGAAGAAGTAATAAGATGGCTACACTAGTCTAAACACTGAAGAAATAATAACAGCAACAAAAAGAATAAGCTGATAGTGTGAAATTGTTAAAAAGTAAAGAAAAAGATGTGGCTTATCAGATTATGACTAGCTCAATAGAAGGAAAAAAGAAACAGGAAACAGAGTCAGAGTTACTGCTCTTCAGAAGATAGTCGTGGAAAGCTGCTTGTGAAAGAGGATCAACTGACCAGATAGCAAAAGGAACTGAAAGAGAGAGGCTAAGTGCATAGCTAAAGGCAGAAACCTTCCAATCAGGATGAGCCAAGACCAGTGCTTGGTGTGTGTCTTTGCTGGTATGTGCATCTTTGGAGGACCAGTGAGATGTGCTTACAAAAATCCAGGAATACCAGGCATCACAAGTGGCCAATACTCTATATCGCATCTATCCGGGAGAGCCAATAGGAATTCAGTTGTGATGCATAGCACCGCACCAGCCTCCCCTTTGAAGCACACTGAGCTCTGTTTGTCTGCCTGAGGATTTGCCTCCAGGATCCCAACCCCACGCACTCAAAGGACAGTTAAAAATTACCAATACTCTGGGGCAAACTTTCATAAGGGAGAGGTGAAACTTGATGAGTAAATGCTTCTGCTATCCAGTGCCTCAGTGGGACAAGGCTGAAGCACATCCAGAGAGACCATAGTGGGGCAGTGTCCCTGCTGCTGGGCATGGTGGTCCATGCCTGTAATCCCAGCATTCATGAAGCTGAGGCAGGAGAATTGCCCCAAGTTCAAAGCCAGCTTGTGTTACACAGTGAGTTCAAGGCCAGCTTGAACTACATAGCAAGATAGTGTGTCAAAAACAAAACAAAACAAATCCTTAAAAATTAGACCTCTCTGTCAAAGCATATTATAATTTTAAGTACTTTATGTATTGCCAAACACTCTACCATGAGCTTTAACTAATTTATATTCATATGTGAGTATGTGATTTCCCTTAATCATGAGACATACTCTCATGTTCTTTTGGAGAAAAGGGGGAGTAGAAAGGAATTTTGTAGCACATCACACTCTTTCCATGTTTCTACTAGAGTTAATTATATGATTTTAATTTAATTTAGTACTTAATTTTTGGAACCAACTGATTATTAGTATTTAATTAATTGAACATTTTCATGTCTATTAAGGAAGAATCTAATATATAAACTGTTTAATATTTTCTCCTTATAAAATAAAACAGAAAAATATCATCACTCACAAATTTAGTATCTATTTTCAAAGGATTCCTCACTCCATTTCCTGTTGTATATAAAAAAAGATATATTTCTCATAAGCATAAAATAAACCAAGGTGATTTCTGTAATTTTAATAGCAACAGTAGTTTTCCAGGAAAGCATTCTATAAAGTTCCATGAAAATAATGCATATATCTCAGATAGCATATGGAAAAATGAAACAGAATGGAGGAAGCAGAAACAACCCCAGGCATGAGCAACCATTTCATCTTTGACAAAAGGGCCAAAAACATGCACTGGAAAAAATAGCCTCTTTAATAAATGATGCTGAGAAAATTAAATATCCACATGCAGAAGATTGAGACTGTGTGCATAAATCTCACCATGTACTAAACTAAAATCAAAGTGGATCAAACATCTAAATGTTAAAGCAAAAGCCTTCAATCTGCTGCAAGATAAAACAGGTTTTACTCTTGAAGACATAGGCATAGGCAAGGACTTTTGGAACAGAACCCAAATGATACAAGAAATAATAATCAGAGTCTCTCAATCAGTAAAGTAACATCTAGAATAAATGAAGGACTCAAAAAATTAAACTCCCAAAACAAAAGACCCAATAAAAAATGGATCACTGAAATGAACATACACTTTTCAGAGGAGTTACAAAGGGCCAGCAAATACATAGGAAAAAAATGTTCAACATTACTGGTCATTAGAGAAGTGGGAATTAAAACTAATTGAAATATTATCTTATCCCAGAAAAAGATAGCTATTACAAAAAATCTAATAATAACAAATGCTGGTGAGGATGTGGCAGGAGTTTTCTACATATTTGGAGTAAATACAGGCTAGTACACCACTATGGAAATCAGTGTGATGATTAGTCAAAAAACTGAAAATGGAAATTCCATTTAACCTGGCCCTTTCAGTCAGGGCTCACTAGAGTAGCAGTTTTAATGTAACACATTAAAATACATAAAGATTTATAAGGTGGGCTCACAATGGCAGCCCAGTGTCAGGTGTGGAAGAATGTAAAGGACTGGAAATCTGAATGATTCAGTGAAATGTCAAAGACCTGAAGCTCACTCTAGTGTCCTACCCAAGTCCATGCCAGGAAGCTGAAGTGTCTGCACTGGAGACTGAAGAGTCCATGCTGAAGCCAAATTGACCACATCAAGACAAAGGTGAAGACTGGATCTCCTCCAAGGAAACAGAAGTGGGCCTTCCTTCTTCATTTCTCACCAGTTCCATTCAGATTGCCAGCCTATTACTTGCTGTCACTCACACCCAGGTTGGGTCTTCTGTCTTCAGTAAATCCCTTCAGCCACAGCCAGAGCTATGCCGATCCAATTATTTGGACATTTCTTACTCAACTTGACACAGTCAGTTAACTGTCACAGCAGTTATCCTCCTTCCCCAAAAAAGCTAAAATCATTTTACTACAGGCAAAGTTGTATACCCATGATTAAAGCCAACACTGTATAAATGGCTGGATCTTGGAAATAGCATATATAACAGTTGAATGGAGAAGGAAAATATGATATCTATACACAATGGAGCACTACTCTACCATAAAGAAAGATAAAGGAGGAATTTGTAGGTAAAGTGATGCAGTTTGAAAATATAATGTTAAGTGAAATAAACCAAACACACAAGCTTAAATGTTGCATGATTTCTCTTATATGAGCAACTCAAACAATATATATATATAAGAATATATATACAAATAATGAGCAAAATAGAAGATAAATATAGGAAGTAGGGAGAAGTTAAAACAATTTCCCAAATTACCTATTCCATTGCTTCAAAAATATTTAATATATATGCTAATTTTATTCATTTATCATTTATTCATTTATGCTATCTGATTCATTTAGTTTCTCTTAGATATTGAAAAAGAAGTTTCCCTGCTATCATCCATTTATTTCTTCTTTGTAAAATACTCTTTTTTTGTCTGTCTTGTACTGTACGTACATACTTTCAAGATTATGATACACAGTGTATTAACTATTGTTACTCTTATTTTATTATGAAACTTTGTTTCTTTTTTTATAAAAACAGATATTATCTTGTTTTCATCTTTGACATTCCATTCAGAAAAACAGCAGTATTTTGTGTTGTTTTAATTCCTATACAATACCAGTAATTACTAGTAAAGATAAAACAAATTCTATTTGTACATATTTGTGAATATACAAATAAAAAATGTATGTCTATAAATTATATACATACTTTCTTTTCCTGTCTTTATCATTTGTTCTGTGTTTTATTGGAATACAATGCTTCTTTTTTACAGATTTTAAGGTGCTTTTTCATAAGCTTATTAACTCTTTTGTAATGAGAAAGGAATCAAGAAAAATAACTGTGACACACTAAAATTTGTGAAACTGAATCCTAGTTTTATAAATGTTTACCCTGACTATCATTTCTTCCAACTTCCAATTCTCATAGAAAATTTTAATTGTTTATGCTTGATATAATTGTTCTAATACCTAAAGTACTCTATAATTGGTATTATGCTGATAAAGGAATTTAGAGGTGTGCCTAAATTTTCTTCTAGTTAGATTATTGGTTAATTTTATAGTATTTTGATTTCTAATCTATTGTTTTCATGTAAGACATAATATTCAGAGTTTTATCATAATATATTTTATTTTCTTAAATTGATAGCTACCTATGTCAGTGTCATATGCTGAATAACAAAAGTAATAATAATAGATCACTTTTAGAAAAAGAATTTACTATGTGCCAGACATCATTTTAAATACATTTATACACATTAACTGATCTCTCAATTCCATCTTATTTGAAAGTGTACTTTTCACCATGGAGTAAATTATTTTATGTCTTCTATCTGTTCTCGAATTTGATCTCTAAAGAAGATGTTTCACAAGCAGCAAGAAAGAGCTTCCCTGCTCTGATCTCAACAGGGTGAGAGATCTGTGCAGGGAAGGAGGCAGTTAAACCTCTTTGAGGCTGAGTCTTTTCACTCTTCACTATGTATCTTTTATTTGTATTCGTAATTGACAAGGTGTCATGTTTGATTTATTTTAGTTTGGCTATTTTTTTCTCCCTGTAAAAGTGATATGCACTCCAAAGGACAATATGGAAAAATTTGAAGACTGGAACACAGATATAATTTCACCACTTTTAATTTTTTAGAGCATTTCTACCAACTTTGTTGCATAGCATAGATAGTGAGGGGAAGGCGTTGTTTTGTACAACAGTGATTATACCATATAATTTACTTTTGTCTATAGAACATAACATCATCAATGTTTTTCAATTAGTACAAGAGCTTTAAGATTAGTACCATTCTTTTAATATCATTACCATAATTAATTTTTATTATTGTAATAGGCATTTTGGTTGTTACATTTTTTATCTATGTAAAACTATACTTAATATCTTCCTGTATGAAGTTTTCCTATGTTTAAAACAATCTCTTTTAACATGTTTTCACAAATGAATACATAGGTCAACATCCATGAATGCCTTAAGAATGCACACTATAAAATTACTCTCCAAAATTTTGTGTCAGTGCTCAGGCTTCCCAACAATATCACCTTGTTTCATGAAGTTGGGTAGATATTATGTATGATCATTTTTGCCTCCAATTATATCGATTGAATTTCTAATCCATGAAGATCAGTTATCGGCTCTCTGGCTTTTGGTCACAAATCTACCCCTAATTTAAACCATTTATCTCAGAAATTTGGATAATTCATCTTGGCCATACAGGAGGCTGATGCTTGATGTGCAGTTTGAAGGGAACACCTGTCTCCTTAATTTGAATGGTTTCTGACATAAACACAAGAATGAAATGCTCTGGAGTTCTGAGCAGGTAAAGGAGGATTCACATATTCTCGGGTCTTGGCAATCATGTTGGGGAGAGACAGTCTCTCGTAATTCAAGAAACAAGACTGAGGAAGTCGAGAGAAGGCTACAAACCGGGGCTGTGTTTCATGGAAGAGACTATTTGTAAAGAAAAAGTAGACCTCTGTACAGAACAGCAGTACAGCTGTTAAAGAAAGAACCATGACTACGGAGTTAAGTCGATATTGGAGAATAGCAATCCTGGGACCAGAACCCAGCTCCCCAACTCCTGAGTCTATCTGAAAACAAAGACTCTTCCACCAAGTCTTCAGGGATTTCACTTAAAATCCCACAAGCCTAGTCACTAGTGTACTTCTTCCTTTATCATATTTGCTTGGGGAACGTAAATGGAGATGGACTCCCAGGTAAGGGTGAAGAAGGGAGTCAGTTTTGAAAAGTTAAGAGGCTGCCTCTAAGGAAAAGAGGCAAGAAACTGCACAACCTGCGCAGTTTTCAGCTGAATACAGAGCATTGCACTGGAGAGGCCCCCCAGCGGGTCTGCACGGATTGGAAAGGATCTTCAGTAGAGAATCTGAGCCCTCGTTACCATTAGATAATGTGAAAATAAATTGTGGTAGAGTCATGAAAAGGAATACAGCCATGTTAACTGTAAAAATGAAGGGAAATGGCCATCCATAAAATAATGCATCAAAATATAAAAGTAAAATAATTTCAGAATGATAATGATGAAGTTTAAAAATATAAAACTGAGAAAAGTCCATATTACATGAAATATAATGTTCTTTTTAAATGACACTCAAAACATAAAATGAAACAATATATTCCAAACACTATAAAATTTTAGATACATAATTATATATAATAAAACCATACTTTAAAAGGTAGAAAATTATACCACAAATTCAGAATACATATGATATTGAATTAGCTAGAGGGGGCAACATGTGTAATAGAGGAAGGAGCCATACAAGCAGATAAGAGTTTCTGCTAATATTCTAGTTCCTAGGCTTGTTAGATTTATGAAGGCAATTATGAATGAATTAAGTAAATAAGTAAGCCAAGAAATACTATCTTACTGACGTTATTTATTCATTCAATAAGTATTTAATCAATATCTATTATGTGCCTGAGTTACAACTAAAAACAAAATAAAACCCATCCCTTTATAGAACTGACATCCCCATTTAGACAACAGGAAAGCTAAACAAATACTTGTTTTACAATATTGTAAAACACTATTTGTACTATGTACTATTAGCACATTATTACCATGTACCATGTACTATTAGTATGTTATATACTATATGCAGACATTTTATATATATATATATGTGTGTGTGTGTGTTTGAATGTGTGTGCACTGTTATGAATTAATTAAGCCTTGCTAGTTCCTATAAAGCACAACAAGGTAAGCAATGGGCCAGTAAGGACAAGAAAGCACTCTCAGAGACGCTGCCTGAGAAGGTGACTTTGAGCAGAGATAGGAAGGGAATGAGGGGATAAATGTCTGAGAGGAGAGTACTCCAGACAGAGGGGATCATCAAGGGAAAAGGCTGTGGGCCAGAAACAGACTGAGCACCTTGGAGAGCAGCAAGAAGGCGCATGGGCTGAAAGAACAGTACAACTGACCCTAAGCAAGAGGTAATCAGGGTCAGATGGAGAAGGGCCCTCTAGATTGGGCTTTTATTTATTACCAACAATATTACCTTACTTCACAAAGTTGGTTAGATATTATGTATGATCGTTGAAAAGTGGTGGAATTATATCTATGTTCTAGTCTTCAAATTTTTCCATATTGTCCTTTGGAGTACATAACACATTTACAGATAGAAAAAATAGCCAAACTAAATTATGGAAGTTCTATTAAAAGAATAATTATGGCAGTTCTATTAAAAGAATAATTTATTTTATTTTATTGGTAATTGAAAGGCAATGTATGGCTTTGAACCTAGTATGTCTCAAACCAGGATCAAAATCAAGTAAAAAAAATCAGTCTCTCGTCTGTCTGTTTCTGGCTCTGTGTTTCTCTCTCTCTCTCTCTCTCTCTCTCTCTCTCTCTCTCTCTCTCTCTCTGCATTTGAATTTTTGTGTATTTTTAGTGCATGCTATAGCTTCAAGCTAGATGAAGTTCTAAAGATCTGGACACAGAAGAAAATGCATAAAACACTTAGCTTACATATCATTTCTAGTGTCACAAAATTAATAACACTTGACTCTTAAAGCAAAGGTATTTCTACATGACAATATTTAACCAATGGAAAGTATGAACTTGTGAAATTAATATATGGAGAAGATCCATTATAGTCAACAAGACTGTGAGTCATATCATTCTAATCAAATGCATCACCTTTGTGAATTAAGCAAGAAAAAAATCGTAGATGAGTTTTTTTTTTCCTCTGTGGTAGACAGGCCTATTTTAAGCCATGAAATGATATTAGATTCCAAGAACTCTATGTTTTTTTCCCGTGGATTTGATTTCACTGGGTCAAGAATATTTTTCAGGATAAAGGACATAAGCACTTGTGAATAAGGGAAATTTCTGGATTTGTAGATCATACTTGGAAATCACAATAGCACACAAATCTGCCAATTACATACCATGATTTATTTTCCTTGGCTACTTCTATTAGTGTTTAATGTCTCAAGAGCTGTTCTGCAATTCAGTTTTTATACTACCTTCCAGCAAATATCTCCATGTACTGTATGTCAGGGGTCTCCCCGCCTTTTTCTTCTCCTGTCCTTATCCTCTAATATCCCACGTTTTAGAGCTAAGAAAAATACCCCATGAAGTTCTCCCTTGCCAATAGCCCAGGTAAGTCCTACCAATCTTGAGGAATTGTTGAGCACTTTTGTCTACAAAACATACAGGTTGCTACACAATCTCACTTAATTATAGAATTGCTCTCTTACTCTTGAATGAGGGTAAAAATTTTGCCCTTAGTTTCTTGCTAAATTTTTTTCATGTATCTGTATTTTTTATATGTTGGCAGTTCCTAAGAAAGTGATGTGCTCATAGAGGACATTCAATAAAGCATCTGATTAGAATCTATAAAATTATTTAAATTAAATAAGTATATGACCTGCCTATTTGGTCCTATGGAAATTATGCAATTTCTACAAATGCAGTGCATAACTAACTGCATTAATATGAGCTGGAATTACACTATGGATAAGGTATAACTAATAACTCATTCTAATTATCAAGTGACAGCAAGGTAGGCTGGGCGACCAAGTAGGCCATCTGGAGCACCCTTGGCATTCAGGAGGTGTAGCTCTGCATTACTGAGCTAGTGGAGTAATTTTCTTGAGCCCCTGGAACCCTCAAGGGGACCTGACCTCTGGTTCCTGCTGAGCCTGCGGGGAAGTATTGCTGTAGGGAAGGGTTGTTCTCTTGCCCTTCAGCAGGAGTTGGCTGTGCATATCTTCTTCAGCTGTGAATGTTCATTATTTCTATTTGTACCTGAGCCTATATTTATGGATAATCTATTGAAGGAGGAAATATGGCTCAGGTGAGTGGGAGTGACAGGGCCGTATTTAATAGCTACAGCAAATAACCTTCTAACGGCCAAAAGAGTGTCATATCTCATGGTTATGATGTCTTCAAAAGGTGATATTTCTGGATGTGTCATCATAGCTGTGAAAAGCATTTTCTCAGCATCCAAGAAAAATGGGAAGACCGTGGAGTGATGTAGGTTCACTACAGACAGGTTGGTATTAATCACATCGGCCCAGACTCAACTTCTGTCACCATTTAAGGAAATGCAGTTAGGGTTAGGGGAAAGGAAGAAAAGAAAAGGTACAGACTTCCCAGTTTCCAAAGTGAGTGGTTCAGGGCTACATAACAAGGAGCTTGCTTTGGGGAAACAATGAGGAGAGCTGGTGTTTTGTGATGATCTCCACTTCCCTTCTCCATAGTTCCATCTCCAATTCCTTATTCCAGGTCTATAACTTTCTCCTACCTAGGAGCCCTGGCAGAGAATCCCACATTTTCGGTCCACTCATTAATGGGAGTTCAGTTTCACCTGATGTACTTATAATTATGCTGGATGCTCTGCAAATTGTAACACAGAATCATTATCCTTTCACTCAGATGACCCTTCTTCCAGAAATATAAATCATCTTACTTATTCTGTAACCCTTGTGAAAAGATATTCTCAGCATAATATAGCTATGAACATAAATATATATAGCCATCTCTAAGTTTTAGCATAATGTGAAAATTACACAGGGCTCTCAATTCACCTTGCCACCTTCACCAGTGTGGTTCCTGAAAACATATCCCATTTTTTCCACCTTGCTTCCTTCAAGACCAAACTCAAGTCATACCCCTTCTATGACTCTCATCCATGATACTCTCTGCCTTTTCTTATGAGTTTTTGTTCATGGCACCCTACCACAATTATTCCCCACTTTGACCCAGTTTTAGCACTAACTTGGAACAATAAAAATGTTTTATTTACTCATTATTTCATACATATCTTGCTCCTGAAAATATATAGGATCAAGGGAGTACTATGCGTGGCATTGTACCTTGTGATGTCTAGCCCAGATTACATTCAGTTAAATCATCTTGGGTTGTCAAATTTGATTTCTGGTTGGAGACTTAAACCTCCTTTTCTCTTCATCATGCTCTGAATCTAATTAACCATTTTACTTTTACTATGTCAATATAAAAAGGTTTTATTTTCCTCATTTAACATAAATAAGCAAAGTGACAGTTGGGATAATGTTTTCTTGTTCAAAGTCACTATAGTAGACAGAATAATGTTCTTTGTCTCCTTTATTCTCATGAAGATAAACAACGGTATCATAAGGGAAGGGCTGGGGATTTAGCTCAGCGGCATAAGGGCCTGTCTTGCAAACATGTGGTCGTGAGTTCGATCCCTGGTACCAATAAAAAAAAATATGATCTATAGTTCCATAAAAGCCAACAGACTATTGTTCAGCCATGAAGAACAAAATCAGATCATAGGGGAATAAGAGAAACAATGTGATGAACTTATATGGTTCATTTCTAAATTATAATACCAACCTAAGGTCTCAGCCATAGGAACAATCTACAGAAAGATCCCTACAAGGGCATATTCAAATGAACTGAAGAACCGGAGATGTAGACATGTGAAAATCCCAAGCAACTCCAGTGCAGCTTCCTTGGCCTGCTCGTAACCAAGGCCTTTAGTCCCCACATACACTCAAAATTCCTATGATTTATTCAAGAAATCCATAAAATATGGATGAATATTCTGTTCTGTTGTGGAATTAAATCAACATGCATGAGTTAATTCTTCATTGTTATTTTGTTAGTATGATGATGAGAACAAGAATAAAAGTGACTGGTCACTTTCCATGTAAACAAACTTCTTGGATCTGGCCCCGCAGTGTCTCTGGTTAGCAGTCACAGCAGTGGCATGACTGTTTGCAGACGGACTAGGGCCCTCCACATAATAAAGGAGGAATGTTGACCCAAAAGAACTTAGCTACACATGTCATCTGAAAAATATGCAATGCAGAGGGTGCATGGGCAGTTTGCTACTTTTTGAGAATTTTGGCAAAATATCTTGTGGTTTTATTGCTGAGGAGGGTTGTACGTATGCCAAGTGGGTAGCAGCAAAGTAGACGGGGCGGGGTGGCAAGCCCCTCATCATGCCTCGGTCTCTGTAAACAAGAGCTTAACAGGAATTAGGATCTGTTCCATGGCTCTACAGGAGCATATCATTTACCAAGATACATGCAACAACAGAAGTGTTTTCTCCTTAAAGTGCCTTGCAACTTGTAAAAATCATTGTTCATCTTTTTGATTCCTCAAAACCTCAACAAATTGGATTAATTCAAGTAGAGAGCCTAGTGGAAAATATTGTACAATGGACTCTATGCATGCCTTCACCTTCAATCAAAGGCAGGACAGGTAACCTGGTTCTATTTGTTTACTGTGGTTTCCATGAGCGCATAAGAACAATATCCCACTTATTGTGAACCTTTGCTATCTCAAGTTGTATTTAAGTGTATTTGTTCATCTCAGCAGAGATTTCTTTGTTAAAATTTCCATTACTAATAACCTTCTGTGTTCTGAATAGAGTGATATTTTGACTATTCATTTAAATAGAGAATAAATAATTAAAGATAGTTGTGTTTATATATAGCCACATATTTAACATCAATGTTTCTTTTTAATCCATTTTTGTGAAAATATTTATTCATTCTCACCTTTTCAGCTCTACAAAAGATGTACTTTTTAATGGATATGATTTGATTCAACTAAATCTGCATACTTCTTTTGGGTTTGTAGCGGTGTATTTCCAGCATAAGCTCTCAAGTGTTATACTATTAAGTTCCAGAGTCTGCAATGAATCACTTCTCTGATCCTAATCTGTCACTTTCATTGAGAGCATATCTAACTGTGTCATTTCCTTGTCCAATTCTACTCTTACTACTGCCATAAAATCCAGGCCAAGTTGGCTTTCTCAGGGCTTTCAAGTGACTCTGAAGCTCCAGTTTTCAAAACTTCATATAAATATTTGTGGAACCCAGTTTGCTACCAAAAGCTATTATTTCTTTCAGTTTCTATGTTGTATTCCAACAGTGAGACTAAAAACAGTGACATCCCAGAGAAGTGACACATTCCTGACTTTTGTAGACTATATTTTGTACATACCTAGTGGTTTTGTAGAATTTTTACAATGACAATGAACATAGAAACTATGTAATAATTACTACCACTGTGAAAAGTCCTCAATCTCTTTAGTCTCAATAGGTTCTCAATGGGTACCACTCCTGTCATCATCTTTAAGAATAGTAACTGGAATACTCAGAATGAAGTTATCATCCAAGAACCCAAAGTTCTAAAGTGAGATTTGAATACAAATATAGTTTGTTTCTAGGACCTGTGTTTTTTGCATTGCACCATGCCATGGATAGTAATTAAAAAATTTTAAACTATGCTAAGATTACCTTGAAATTGTATTTTCCAGTTCCTTGGATAAATGTTATTCTTTCAAAATATGTGGTGACTTTTCCATGTGCATTTTTTAGTGGCCATGTAACACTATTACTCTGAAGCTACTGAAAATAGCCATAATGGATAAATTCTTCCCACCAGAAAATAGAACAAAGGGGCATAGGTTACTGAAGTAATTCTGGATTCCCCTCACCAATCTCTCTCTGTCTCTGTCTCTCTCTCTCTCCATCTCCCTCTCTCTGTCATACGGTGGGTTAACTAATGTTAAACTTATAACACCCAGCTGAACTGAATCATTGTGGTGCTAGGGTTGATTATTTCAACCAACACTCATGTTATAAAAGTGGAGTGATCTAAATAAAAAGCCTAATAATGAATTAAAAATAAAAATAGCAATCCAAACACAAACCAAATTTAAGGAGGATACATAGAGATCAGAAGATAAATTAGTGAAATTGACACTGAAAAGCAATGCAAAGAATCTATGAATTGAATGGTTAGTTCTTGCAAAAAATAAACAAAATGGAGAAATCCTTAGCCAAACTTATCAAATGAAAGACAGAAAATATTCACATTGATGTAATTAAAATGAAATCACAATAGATACCATCAAAATTCAGAAGAGAGTAAAATTCGTTTCTGGAAACCAGCATTGTTCTGATCTCCAAACAAGGCAAAAACTGTATTTAATCAACTTGAAAAGTCTTGAAGAAATGGGTAAGTGCCTAGACTAATACTAATTAACAAAACTAAACCAAGGAAACATAGAAATTCTGAAAATCAACAATAAGCTATGAAACTGAGGCAGTAATAAAAAAACCTATAAACTAAGAAAAACTCAGGATCTGATACATTCATTGCTGAATTCTATAAGATCTTTAAAGATGCTACAGCAACTATACTCCTCAAACTCCTCAATAAAATGGAAAGGAAATGGGTGCTTCAAAATTCATTTCTGGAGAAATGGATGCTTCAAAATTCATTTCTGGAAACCAGGATCACTCTGATCTCCAAACAAGACAAAGACCCAAATACAAATGAAAACTGCAAGCCAATCTCCTTAGTAAACATATATGCAAAACTCCTCAACAAAATATTGAGAATTAGAATACAACAAATTATAGAAAGGATAATGCATCATGAACAAGTAGATTTCATCCCAGGGTTGCAAAGATGGTTCAACATATGCAAATCAATAAATGCAATACATCGCATACATTGAAGCACAGATAAAAGCTACATGATTGTATCAATAGATAAAGAAAATGTTTTTGACAAAATCCAACACCCATTCACAACAAAATCCCTGAAGGAAACGGGTGTAGAAAGACCTTAACTGAATCTGATAAAAGCCACTTACAACAAAATACTGGTCAATAGTCTATTAAATGGGGAAAAACTTAAAAGTTTCCCTCTAAAATCAAGAATAAGATGAGGATGACCCTTGTCACTACTTCTGTTCATGAAAGACAAAAATAAATAAATAAATAAATGGGATACACAGAAGGAAGAAGAAGTCAAATAATTTTTATTGGCAGATGACATGATCTTCTACACAGAAGTCCCAAAAAATTTCACCAAAAGACTTCTAGAACTAGTAAACAAATTCAGCCTGGTAACATAAAATCAACACAAAAGAATCAATAGCATTCCCATACACTAATAAGGAACTCACTGAGAAAGAAATTAGGAAAACTATACTATTCATAAGAAAAATTAAAAACCTAGTAATTAACCTAACCAAGGAATTGAAAGACTTCTATAGTGAAACTGCAGTTCTCTGGAAAAGGACATCAGACATCAGAAAATGGACATCAGAAAATGGAAAAGACATCCCCCTATTACTGAGTAGGTAGAACAAGTATAGTCAAAGTGGCCATACTTTCAAATATAATGCATAGATTTAGTATGATATTAATGAAAATATCAATAGCATTCCTCACAGAACTAGAAAAAGCAATCTTGAAATTCACATGGAACCAAACCAGGAAAGACCCAGAGTAACAAATGCCATCATGAGCAACCAAAAGGAATCATAATACCTGACTGAAAGTTATACTACAAAGGGATTTTTACAAATGGCATAGAACTGGCACAAAAATAAACAGATGTGCAGGTCAGTGGAAGGGAATAGAAAATGCAGAACAACCCCAAACACATTCAGTTATTTGATCTTTGACAAAGGAGCCAAAAACATATGTTGGAGGAAACATAACTTCACTAGCAACTGGTGCTGGGAAAATTGGATATCCATATGCAGAAGGTTCAAGCTGGACTGATAGCCCTCACAATGTACTAAACTAAAATAAAAATAGATCAAAAAATCTAAATATTAAAACAGAAATACTTAACCTAGTGGAAAATAAAATAGGTAAAACTCCTGAAGTCATAGATTAGGAAAGAAATTTCTGAACAAAACTCTCATTCCTCAAGATACAACAGCAAGAATCAACAAATGGGATTATGTCAGATTAAAAAGATCCTGCACAGCAAGTGAAACAACCGAAAGAGTGAAGAGACAACCTACAGAGTAGAAAAACATTTGCCAGATACTCCTCAGACAGACTACTAATATCTAGAATACATAAACTCAAAAAGTTAGACCACCAAAATAAAAGAATAAAAATGGCCAAGGAAAATGAATAGACATTTTTCAGAAGAAGATTTGAAACACTATGCAGTCATAAAAATCAGTTATGGAATATTTTATGATATGAGGAAATATTTGTGTTGAATAGCTAAATAAGAAAGATTATGAAAAGGAAGGAGATTAAATAATAAACACTAGAGAGGCTATAGAGAAAAGGAATACTTTTTCATTATTTGTGAAAGTATAAAGTGGGACAATCATCAGTAGGAAATTCCTCAAAAAGCTAAAAATAAAAACCATTTGACCCAGTGACTCCCCTTCAAAGTACCTTCCCCAAAAAGTTGAAATACTATATTACAGTGACATATGCATATCCATATTTATAACAGTACAACTCATAATAGCTAAGTTTTAGAAGCAGCCTAAATGTTGATCAACAGATGAATGGAAAAAGAAAATGTGGTATTTTACACAACGGAGGACTGCTCTGCCATAAGGAAAGGTAAACTAGTCAGTTGTAAGAAAACGAATTCACCTTGAAATCTTAAGTGCAGTAAATCAGGCACACAAACTTAAATATCACAGTTTCTCTTATATATAAATAAAGAAATAAAGTGCAAATAAAACAGTAAGAATGAAAATGAGTAAAGCAAATATAGATATGGAAGGAGTGAGATGAATAGCAAGTAGAAAAATATCAGAATTCCCCTGCCCTCCTTCTGCCCCTGACTCATTCACCTCCATCAGCTATAGCACGCTGGCATGTGCTCCTAGTAAGTACTCTGCCCTATGGAAGTGTTCAGTTTCAACACATAGAGTAATATTTGTCCATCCATCTCTTATTTCATTAACAATGCATCTTCCCATATCACTACATAGGAAGAGTCTCTTTTTAGTTTCAGTGTATGCCATCTTATGATGGTAACAATTTAACTGATCACTCTACCAGTGATGGCACTTTGTGTTGATTTATTTTTTTCTCTTACAAACAATGTTACATGAATTATTTTGGACAAAGTTAATTTTGCACCTGTGAAAACTATACAGGAATGATTCTCACAAAGGAAACTCTGAGTCCAAAAGGATATGTGCTTGTAGTTTGGGACATTTTCCAGTTGTCTTCCAAATTTGCCTTTCCACTATGAATGACAGTGCCTGTTGCCAGATCGCCTTGCAACAGAATACACTAGGGAACTTTAAGACTTCCCCTAATCTGGTCAGTAAAAATCACGTCTGAGTAAGACTTACATCTCAATTATGAAAGATATAGAGAATCTGTTCATATGCTTAAGATATATATATATATATATATATATATATGAATGTGAACTGTGAACTGCCTATTCATTTGCTTTGCCCATTTTCAGTCAGATTTTTACCTTTAAGTGGCCCAATATTTATTTCTAATCTGCCATTTACCTTCTGACTCTGTGACAGGGTTTTGCCTTTGGCATGCAGAAAAAAAAATTTAAATAACATAATAATATTTTAATCCTCTGTTAGGGTTTCAGGGTTTCGAGTATTGGGTATGTAGATCACTTTTAACACACTGGACCATCTGTGAATTTGATGGTGTCTAAGATTTCCCTGTAGTGTAAAGCACACAAGAATATGACTCAGTAAACTGGAGGATTAGGCTTAGGTGGACACTTACTGCTGGGAAAACCATCAAATTATGTGACCCCTGTGGATACCAAGCTACTGACTCAACCATTATCCAACCTCTTGCTTTCCAAGTGGTATAAGCAATTAGCTTGTTTGGGAAACAAATGCTTTTACAATTGAATAACCAAATTAATCCTTAATTGATTGAGAACAAATAAACCCTAGCAATTTAACTGTGTAATAGTTGGCTCAAGATACCATAACAAAATACCGTAGATGGCATGGTTTAACTAAGTAACAAAAATTGCCTTTCACATTATTTAGAAGTTCTCAAATCTTCAAATGTCCTCAGATCTTCCGATGGTACAAAGAGCCTGTCTCCTATCCCTGTCTCTGTTTCTTCCCCCTCCCCGCTTTTGTCCATATTCTTATAAGTCCACAAACCCTGAAGATTAGGGACTCATTCAATCACTACTGCCTCTTAAAAAAATATGTCCAAATAAAGGCACAATGAGAGTTAAGGCTTCAATATATGAATTTTAGGGGGTACATAATTCCATCCATAGAAAATCAGATAAACAAATTAACCAACTTTGCAAAGCAGAGGAAAAATTCCTTGAGATGACCAAACATGAAGACATTAATCATTCAAAAGCATTTGAATGGCCACATCAGAGCAATAAAGAATAATCCAGAGGTTTGAATCCTGAGGTTTTATCACCATTAACATTTCTCATCGGTTTGGCTTCCTTTTTTAAAACAGACTATAAATGAAGAGGATGTTTTCCAAGAAAAGCATATTGAGAGAGTGTGATTGAAGCCTGGCTGTACGACGCACAATCAGACCTGATGCTGTGCACCTGCTCAGCTCTGCACGCGCTGAGGGTGCTGAAGAAGGCTGGCTCCTCAGGGAAGGCTGTCCAGGCACACGCAGCCCAGCAGCCCCAGGTTCTGGAGGCTGTATTTAGTCCATGAGACAAGCAGAAGAGCCAAGCCTGCAAGCATAGTAAAATATTATGAGGTTTTCCACTGGCAAAATGCAAATATAAAAAAGTAACAACATGCCCTTCATCCACTAATTTTATAATTCTTTTGAGATAACCTGTAAAGTTTTGGGTTTTTTTTTTTTTTTGGCCTGGTTTTATTTCTCTCTCTTTATACATACTCATAATGTTTCCCATTGTATTCTTTATGTTTACAGATAGTCTCTTTGCTTCGTAACTTTCCTAAATCAGATGAAAATCACTTGCAATGTTTCCAGGGATAAACAGGAGTAACAGGAGAGAAAAGTGACAAATTGGACACCTGAGACAGCAGTTGGCAATATATCGTCACATAGTTTAATTGCTCTCCTTCTGGGGCTTGGCTATACCTTGATCAAGCTAAGTACAATAGCCAGTCTCTTGATTTAAAAAAAAAAAAGAAAGAAAGAAAGAAAGAAAGAAAGAAAGAAAGAAAAGAACTGTCAACACTTAGTGTACTTTATCTTTCAGATGACTACAACATTCACAATATAATTTGATGATGACATTGAGTTGAGTTAATAAGTAGGCTAAAAGTTTTCCCTCACTTTCTAGATAACTATGGACCAGACAGGTCAACACGTTTTGTGTCCAAGTTACAACCTGCATTAATCACTTTCCTGTTGCTGGAATGCAATGCCAAACATCCACGTCTTACAGGAAGAGTGGCTTATTTTGGATCTCACTTTCAGTCCCTCATCATTTGGCTCCAATGCAGAAACTCAGTGACAGAGGGCTACTGCCAAGGAAGAGGTACTCAATACTTGGTGGGCAAGAAGCTGAGAGAAAAGGGAACAGCTAGGGAGGGAGACACATCCTTCTAGGTCATGCCCTGAGTGGTCACCTCCAAGGCCCCATTTTTGAACAGTATGTTCAGCTACTGAACTAATCACTGGAAGAATCCCCTGATGAGTTCAGTGCCCTCATGATTCAATCACTTTCCATGCAGGTGAGGCTTGGCGGGGGGGGGACACTTTAGATTTAAACCACAGTGCAACTCTAGATTAAGTCTTGGATGTCTTGAACTACTTGATTATTTTGGCATATGCTGCCTGGATTCAGTCAGAAGCTGGTTACAATTGCATGGTGGACCATACTACGGCTAGCCAAACATATCTTCAGGCAATAGCTACAGAATAAAAGGTAGGGGGAAGTTTTAGATCTATGTAGACAGCTACTGTTATGGCTTGTGTTTATATGTCCCTTAAAGCTTCATTCCACCATGAGTGAGGCTTTTTTGGAGGTGGTTGGACCTAGAGTGTTTGTCACTAGGATTCGATTCAGGGTGCAATGATAGGATCAAGGACACTAGGACTAAGAGCGTGAGTACTACCCAACCTAAGCAACCTGGATAAGATATAAGGGATAGAAAGACCTGTGTTTGTTCCTTGCTTGGTTATCTCCTCCCTGTCATTAACTGTTTCTCCTCTGTGATGCCTGCTGCCATACTACCCTGCCTTGGAGTCAACCAACTATGGACTGAAATCTCTATAAACTGTGAGCTAAGTAAACCTTTCCTTCCTTAACTTGTGGATGTTGGGTATTTTGTTTCAGCAACAAGAAAAGTAACTAATACAACTACGCTATTCATTCTGATCAAGTTTATTTATTCCAAGAATTACCTGACTGAGGTGATTTAAAAAGGTAGTTCAAATCTGTGTCTATGTAGAGCAAAGAGCTCTCAAGAAACTTAGTGAATTTTAGGTTTTTGGTTGGGTTTTCTAACTGTCTTAAATCACTAAAAGTTGACCAAAGATGAATGTCAATCTATAGCTACTATATATACATGTCTTCTTGCCAAGAAAAGTGTTCTATGAAAGTCTTTTTAATTAAATAGTCACAATTGCATTGTGGGGTCTTGGTGAAGAAGGCAGAGTAAAGGAGCCGTGATAAGGTGAGGTGATCACAAGGATCAAAATGAAGAAAGAGAGATATGTATGACAGGACAAAGGCTATCAAAAATATAAAGAAACCATGAATAAGACGCCAAAGGCTACATGCAATGTAACCACACTGTGACAGTCACTCAGTTTCTCTTTTTAATCACAGAAGTTCAAGCAACTGGTATTATAAAATCCTAACCTTTAAAATTCCTGTATAGTTATCATCTTTCTTATGACTTCTGTACACTCTATATTTTTAAAGAATTTGAAGGGTGAAAAGATGAAAGGAATACTTTTCCATGTTCTCCTCATCCCCATAATTAAACATCTTGGTAGCTTTCAGGTTCTTCCCTCCAGAAGAAAGTTGTTGGCTTTTCCATTCTTCCACAGCACGGACTCAGCCAGGACCAAGCTCCAAAACTCAAGAGTCTTTCTTCTTGCTCTCTTTCATCTCGCCATGCTGGCCTGTACACTGTTCCTTCCCCTTCAGGCTTGGCTTCCAGATTTCTAAGAATGTAGCCAGTTAATCTGATAACCATACCGTTTCAGTGTGCTCATTAATGATTGCCAGTGCACAAATGGCCCCACCCTTCATTCTCTCCTGGATAATCTGTACTATTGAACTATGAAATGTCTTCTGGAACCTTTAAGTTTGACTCAAATGGAAATATAGCCCACTGTGGAAGCCAACACAGAAATAGGCAACTACTTTTTTGCAAGTCACATGAAGTCATCTCTATTAGCCAGCAGTGGCAGTCAGCCAGAGATAAAAGACCCAGGGCTCTAAACCAATGTAGGTTCTGAGAGGCCTGGATAAAACTTGGTTCTAATGGTGTTCATGAACTAGGATAGGACAGGTAAACCTTAGGTGGCTATGGAAGTCTCACCTAAGCCCTGGCCTTCTCTGAAGTTCCTTTTTGCATGGAGGAAATGATACAGCTAAATTAGGTCAGATCTGCAGCAGCAGTTTAAATAAAATAACAAAATCAAAGACTTGCTGTGCAAAGAATTACAGGACACATGAAACCCCCTGAGACTGTCTATGCCAAGCCATCTGTCTCTGGCCAAAATAAGCCTTAGCTATGCCCAAAAAGACATCTGCCTTCATCATGATTTTAGGCTTAAAGATTATGATTTTGGATGTTTCAGTCTCAAAAACTTCTGGCAGAATCATTAGTGTCTTTGCATACCCCTTGGCTGGTGGCTGAGTGATAAAGAGTCAAAGCTCCAGCTGCCCCTATGACTTCTGGTTGAAATTTGGACTTCAGAAATGGGGTGTATATAATATTTTCTAAAAACTAAAGACATCACATAGATAGAAAAGCAATTCATCTTTACCATCAATTCTTCGATTCAATTCAATTCAATTCAATTGGAATTTCTCCCCTCTTTCTGCTTTGGCAATTCCTTAAAATCCTTGTGATTTTCAATCCCCGGTACAAAACAAACAAACAAACAAACAAACATCCTTGTGATCTCAAAATATAAACTATTAAAGTTAAAGGATTTCAGCCAAAGACCATGTTCTCCATCGTTTTTGGTGACTATTTAGCCTCCACCCAGGGTCACTTCCCATTATTAGTTCTCTTCCTATATAGATTCATGCAACTGTATTGCCTCAGTGTCGGGGCTGGATGTTTTGCATTCAGTTTTGTCTGTGATTCACTCCCTTCTTTTTCCTCTCATTGTTAGTTTTCACAAAGAGTTCCTCAAAGAAGAAGGCTAACAAGGCATGTAGAAAGGGAATGCTAAACTGAGACATCAGAAACTTTCCCAAAAAGTACTGCTCTACCTTTTCTACAGTCAGAGCAGGGCAGGGCAAGTGCTGTGCCATACCTCATAGGGTACAAGCAGTAAGAAGGAGGAATTCACACTCTTGCATGTCCATAGGACAGTCATTAACAGTCTAGGATGGATTCATTAATACCATTCCTGGTTTCTCTTTGGAAAAATACAGTCCTCTGAAGTCAGGTGAAAAAAATAGAAAACAGGAAAATGTGAACTGGAGCAAGAGGATGGTTAAAACTATGGAATGTAAAAAACTGCTGTTGAAACTCCTACAGTTCTTGGAGTTCTCAGGAGTGGGCCTCCTGCTGCCTGAAATCAATCTTTTACCTCATTTTCACCTAAAACCCTAAAGCTTTACTTAATATTTATACCATAGAATTTCTGCCTGTAAGGTATAAATCTCCAGATTACTATTGTTTATGTTTATTTGAGAATTAAAATTTTTACTTCAAAACTAAAACCTAAATTAATATTTGCTGTTTGCCTATTCTCAACCCTTTGAGACACTCAAAGATGTAAGTTTTGGGTCCTCATTTCAGGTATAAACTAATATTTTAACAAGAAACTCCTGATGACAATATCTTAATCCATTGAAATTAAACTCTGGATAGTCATTTCACTTAATGAGATAGGTAACTTGAGTTAGGAAGAGTCTCATAATAATAGGAATTCTTCTGAAAGAACCAATCCAAAATGGGTCATGAGTATTGATTTTAGAATTCAAATAAGTGAAATGTTACCTACTCTCCAATGTAATCATTAATATATGGAGAAGTCTTCCTTATGACTAGTCTATGAGTTTATTCAGGTGTGAGAATATTAATAGGATATTCAGATTAGGTAGCAGTAGTTTAGGCAATGAATAGAAGTGAGTGAAAAAACTAATAATAGCTGTTATTCTTCTGCAAACTGGGAAGATGATACAGGACTTATACAGCACTCCAAAATGTCTGACCCCTTTTATTTTATTCCTTTTAGTGAATCTTTTCAACAATTTGGTCAGTAGGATAGCAACTAGATGCTGTCTTAAAGAATTCCACAGGTCACTTTTAGAAGTACCAGTTGACCAGAATTCTGTGACCACACCTTGAGTTGATATCTTGATTCCATTCAAAACATTTACTTTTCATGGTCATTTTGAGTTTGGGGAAGAATCAAAAATTAAATGGTGCCAGATCCCTTAAATAAAATGAATGAGTGCACACAGTAATGTTTTCACAGTCCTGACTTTCCACTGAATGGCACTCAGCAGCAGCATTCACTATATATATTCTTTTCTTTTTTTCTTTTTTTTGGATAGGGTTTCTCTATGCACTTGGGTAAACCCATTTTATAGCTGAGGCTGGGATCAAACTCACAGCAATCCTGCCTTGGCCTGCCAAGTGCTCAGATTACAGGTGTGTGCCACCAGACCTGGCCAAATTCACTATATTCTTGTTCGCATCTTATAAAGTCACAAAGAAACTTTCAAGATCACTTCAGAAAGTGGCAAAAATGATAATTGTGTTCAAAGTAAAGAGGATCATTTTGAGGGGGATTAATGCCAATAATTCTTTTGCTGTAATAAATATTTAAATTTGATATTCACCATATTTTGGTATTATCCTTTGTGTCTATGATAGCTAGATGTGGAAATCTATCCCTGCACATAACTAAAACACTACTATAAGTCATCCTAATTCTTAATCTCAATATCTCATCAACAGAGACATGCAGCAAAATGCAAAGAGCTTAATATGAATAACAGAATAGAAACAAATGCAAATTGGAAAGGGCCTGGTTAGAGGTTTTAATGAATCTGGTACCACACCCCTGAGACTGTGATAAAATAATTACACTGTAACCTTATCTGGCCCAGACTCATGACTTGTCTCATTTTTCTGAGCTTCCTTTTCCTATTTGACTTTTTTTTTTTTTGTATCGGGGATTGAACTCAGGACCTTGTGCTTGCCAAGCAGGCACTTGTGCCACTGAGCTAAACCCCCAGCCTCCTATTTGACTCTTAAGAGTATAAGATTGAGCGGGACCCCATATACTTCAGAGCCGAAAGGATTAGCCAGATAGAATGTGGGAAATAGTCACTACAGAAAGATATTGGTAATAAATGCAGAAAAGAGTTTATGCCAAAGGTTGTTGGATGGATCAACTCTTTGGGAACCAGCTGTGGAAAGGAGAAATCTGTGGCAAAAATAAAAACCTTAGCAGTACTTGGTACCCAATAAATACTTTGAAATCACTGATGCAAAGTGCTTATTTCTTTCTTATTCACTTAAAATTCCCTAGGCAAGACAGAACACTTTTGTTTATATGAATACTATAATAATTCTGATTTTTTCCAAGATAACAGATTTACCCAATCAATCAAAGGCTCATTCTTGAGTAGAAACTATTTACTAATGTAAGTGAGATAATCTTTTCCACATAGAAGGACCTATTCATCAACATCTCTCAACTTGCTGCCTCAACTTTTCTGGCTCTTCCATAGTTCTTCACGATAGACATACTGATTACCACATAAATTTCAGCCCCATTCCAGGAATCAAACCAGTCTGACTGAAGGAAGAACTTCAGTGGTTTCTTCGTTCTCTCTTTCAAAAGAAGGGGTAACACTTGGATGCTGGTCAGTGTAGAACCAACTTGCAGGCATAAGTATTACATACTTCATTTCCTCCAGGATAGGCTATTCTTGCACTGATCATCAGATACAAGTTGCTGTCCTGCAGAGGCTGCTTTTGATCACTCGACTTGACCTTCCCTCCATTTGAGCTTCAAAGCCAGAGGTACCTTTTTGGACCTCACCACTCCACATTGGGTTCATAGGTTTTCACTTTTGCTTTATTTTTTATGATGTCCACCATTTCCAAAGACCTGCCTTGCCCTGTGACCACTTTACCAGTTTAAGTTCCTGCCCCTTACAATTTCCTCTTCCTCCTAGTTGAAAAGCAGATCTGACTCCGGCTGTAAAGTTTTGCCAACATATTCAGCCTACTTACTCTCTTTATCTTTGAACCTTTATCTCAGCTGTAACTAAACATAGATATTATAGGCTTACCCTTCTCATCTAATTGACCCACTGCTTTCAGGGAGCTGTTTCTCCAAAGCCTGCCCCACCTTCTTAATAAATATAATACTAAACTCTGACCCTTTTCACATCTGCTCTGGCACACCTAATAAACATATGAATCCTGAGATAAATATAACTTTATTAGCCTGGCATTTCACACTTTTTAAAAAGGCTTACTCACCGCTTTTATTAAGAAGTATGCTTATTTGAAACATATAGTATATAAATAAGTCAACATCTTATGCACTAAGGTTAAACAAAAGTAAATTTTATTTGGGTTGCACATTTTATTTCACCTTTCTTTTCTCACATAGGGCATGTTGGTTACAGATAATCTGCAAGCACATACAACTTTAGTGGTCAAAGCATTACACACCAATAGTGATAACCTCCAAAGGAGAATGGCTCACCAAAACCAGTTTTTATTTATTTCTTTTTATTTTGTGGTGGTACTAAAATTTAACCCAGTTGACCCACGCATGATATGCACGTACTTGACCACTGGGCACATTCTGTTTTTTGTTTCCTCCTCCAGAACATTATATTCCTATTAATTATTGTCAAATAAAAATTTGGGTAATTATAAAGTGAATATTCATGTAAATGTGTACCATTCAACTCTTATTTTCTTTCCTTCAGGTAATAATTCAGATTTAAAATAGGCTATCACACATGTTCATGCCAAAGCGTTTTCTTTAAGAAAACTGGTCCACAGTTCTCTGCCCACAGCAAGGTCCCCACTGTCCTCTTTTCTCTAGTGTACATTGTTCTACCCAGGGGGTAGCCAAGACTGGCCTTTGGACTTAGGCAAATGAGCTGGCTCTTAATCCTGGCCTTGCTATCTGTATGTTTATCATGTCTGTTACTTGCATGTTAATTCTCTAGTTCTCAGCTTTCTATCATTTCTACAATGAATTGTTTAGTTCAAATGATCTCTAATGAACCTGCTAGATCTATAATTTGAAGTTTCAGTGTTACCGTGATTCATTTAGTTTAGAAAGCTGAAATCAACAAGCTCATTGAATACATTCTGAAGAGGTGATGTAAGGAGCATCCAGGTGTTTCTCTGCTTCTTCCTGGCTAGACAGCCTTGCAGTAGAATCACTATAAGGAGCAATGGATAAGAGGGTTGGTGCTGAAGCCAGATTACCGGGCTGCAAATCTCAGCTCTGATAACTACTAGCTGTGCAACTTTGAGCAATTTGTCTCAGCCTTCCCAGCTGGTGTAAATCCATGGAACTTATGCTGAATCATTTGGAAATGGGGTTGAATGAAAGGATTTTTTTTTTTAAAAAAGAGCTGTCTGGTGTCAGGCTTTAGTGTGTCATAGTGCTATATTTGGTAGGTACTCTGGCATGAGTGGTTTAACTACCAAAGAACAAAGCGTAACTGCAGATTCAGATCTCAGAGTCTGGAATGAACCCATTGTCCAGGAAACACAGTTCAAGTTAATGTTTGCCTGTGGCTATGCTCCTGCCATTCTAAAAGCTGTCCTTCCCTTACCCATGCTCATCTGACATTAATCTAGACAGGAGCCAACTCCAATTAGCAAAAACAAAAATAAAAATAAACAAATGAAAAAGACTGGAATTCCACACACTTGTAAAATATTCCACAGTGAAAACCCACTTATTTAGATAGATTGGACTTTAAGGGTAATTCAGGTTGTCTATAGCACTTTATAGCTGAACCATAATATACTCAGATTTCTTTTTTTTCCTCTCAACTCTTAGTTTTACTATACCACATGAATAGATAGTACCCTAAAGAACATCTCATTTAATTATTTTCCAGAAGGAAATCTCTCCCAAGTGTTCATATTTATGAGTAACTGGCACAGTGCCATACTATCTCTCATATTGTTTTTTTACTAGACCACATGTAACCCTGTATGCTAAAATAAACCACAAGCTGCATGTGGGCAGGGAAAAGCTGTGTACGAAGACCTCACATGCTGTCCCTAGCTACAGCTAGTGTGGAGCAAGATGTTAAGGATGAGCCATAACCCATCTTTCCTTCAAGTTGAACCACTAAGAAACGAAGATGGTGAAATGACAGTTTGGTTCTAACCTTGCATGAGTTTCTTTCAATAGATCATAAGTTCTCAAGAATAATATTCTTAATAGTTTTTATATTCTTAGTACCAAGTTCAGCCTAAATGTAGCATGTCCTCAGTGAATGCCTATTGACATAAACAGTATGCTGTATGTCTCTTCTACTCTTGTAGTACCTAGCATAATATTGGCTATATAGGCACTTTGTGTACATCATCTCACTTTATTACATTTAATCTTCACTAAACCCCTAAAGAGTTGGTGATACTATCAAGATGGTTCTTTTTGTGTTTCACTGGTGTTGCAAATCTTTACATTTGTTAAGAGTTTTTTTTTTTTTTTATCTTCATTCTAAACACCCTTGGATGTCCATGACCTACATGTCTACTGGAGAAGGGCTTGTGGCTGGTGGGTCAAATATGGGGGCCTTTGAGGCCTAGGAGGCCATTTGATATCTTTACATGAGGAAGGTGCATCACAAAAATGATTGCCAATAAAGTTGAGGGCTTTCATAGAGAGTTAGAGGCACCAAAGTCAATGTAAGCCAAAGATATAAAGGGACAAAATCAATACTCTTGCAGAGTAAATTTATCTCTGAAAGCATAGAGCAGAATGATAGAAAAGCAGGTGAGAGTCAAATGCCAGTCTTGAGAGGGAGACTTCCCACTCAACAACTTCCTGCTTCTCCTGAGGCCTAATGATTTTTTCCTGTATTCGTCTTCCATGATGTTCCCTTTATCCTTTTAAGAAACTCCTATTAATTTGAACAAGTCATCCACCTAGTACCTGTCTGCTCACCACTTTGTCTGCACTGGCCCATGTGTGGGGGATTTGTAAGGAGGAGGAAGAGTCTCCATCATCCCATGGTTTTCCTCTGAGATCTTGGGCTGCTATGACACGCAGTGATATAAACTTCTCCTAGCTGTGCTACAAAGCCTCAGTCAGGGGTTGAGAACATATTAGACCTTGCTGTAGATGGCCAGAATTCTGAAGTAACAGTAATGGTAAGTTTGTCAAGGAGCCAGAAAATGAAAATCCAGAAGAATGTGCTTCCTGACCTTGTTGCATTTCAAATACTGACAGTCACTGTGTTGGAGGATGCTCGCCAGGAACCGTGCCCCAGAAAAGTTTTTTAAAGTGAATTTCCTGAAGCTAGAGAAGCACAGGTGCCAATGCTACAATTCAGTCACTATCTGACTTAAACTTCCCTTCCTAAAACAATTACATTTGCTCCTTGAGGCTAAGCAACTACAGCAGCATCAGAGAAAGGGGATAGAGCAAGGAGTTGCTTCTAAGTGAAGCTAAAGCGTGGGAAAAATTAAGTGTGGAAATTACCTTCCAGTATCTTAAAGAAAGCTCTAAGGTGACCTTTAGATCTGGTAATTTAGGCTACACTGGAGGGAATTATTTAAGTGTCCATATCATAGTTCAATAATCAAAACCAGTATTTGAACAGAATGATTTAACTTCCTAATGTAACTTTCTACTTCGTTTCCTGTGAACAGATATCTTGATGACTGATTTCTTATGGCAAGATTACACTTTTTCCAGTTACAGAAGAGGAAACTGAGGTAGCAACAACTGAAACTGTGTCACCTGCTTCATCTCCCAGTTAATGTCAGAGTAGAACAAAAATCCAAGTCTGCTGCTGGTATTCTTGCTTCCCTGTTTGCGTGCTTGTTTGAGTTATTCATTCATGATTAAGGACTGAGGTTTATCTAACATGTGTGGCTAGGCAAGACGGTGGTAAGTTGAAATTACTTTATGCTCTAAACCTACTCTTCTATGCCCTGACCCCATCACTCTGTCCTGCACTACCTCAGGATCCAACAATGAAGTGAATATCATCTGGCTGGGAGACCCAAGTGCCAATGTCCTTTCTAATGAAATGGTTCCATGTTGTATTGTTGATTAAATATTTTTGACATTAAATCAACACTCCAGGTACAGTTTTATCCAGTGAAGATATAGCAGTGCACTACGAAATCTCCACCCTAAGCACTTCATGGCCTGTGCATTGGGAAAAAGAAAACAAAATCATGCAATCTTGCCTGCTATACTTCTTGAGACATGGAGCTCATCATTGTATAAAATGATGTGTTCTCATCTTAGGTCCAGTCACAGTGTTTTTCATTACACTGAGCAGAGATCTACCTCACACCACCTCAGCTGATTGGGGCTCACGATACCCCTCTTCCCCAGGGCAGGGTCAAATAAACTAATCTGTATTTTCCCTGATGCTTTTCTTACATTTGAGAGCAGCTTTCATATACTCCTCTGACTTTTCCCTGTATGTTTTCTCCTGCTGAGACACTTTTGTGTCCTTGAATCAAAGAATGAAGAGATTTCTGTAGCTGTCTTGGTCCTGAGAGGACTTTGGAATTCACTCATTCATTTCAGCCCCCTCTGAAGTAGAATATGAGGAGCAGGTGAGAGATGAGACAACCTGGCAAATAAGCTTAAAACTAAGTTTTCTTAATGATCTGGTGTGTAGTCATTTTATCGCACCACAAAACACACTTCTAATTCCCACATTTCCAGAAATACTATCAAACTAAATATGGCACAATCACCCAACACTCCACTGTGCCTATCCTCTTTTAGTTAGGCACCCTTTCTGTTAATACTACCTAACCTGAGAGGGTTGAAAGTTTTCTGGAATCCTGATCACATTGTGGGGCTCTGCATTTTCAGTTGAATCAGTGACTCTCACTGCTGACTGCATATCAGAAGCATCTGGAGCATTTATCAAAAGTGCTAATGCTAAGTCTACTCAAGAGTGATTAAATCAAGATAGATCCCAAGCATAAGTAATTTCCCCAGTTAGTTCTGATTTACAATAAGTGCCAAGAAGTACTGCATTAGAGAACACTACCTCATTTTCCCAAAAGGTGACAATCAATATTATATTTAAGCCCTACAAGGGAAGGTGATTGGTTCTGAGCACTTGATTACACTACTTAAGCTCTTTTTTTAAAAAATCAAGGAAGAATAACTGACTTGGCTTCATTTTTTCTACTTAAATTCAGAGACATAAACTGACATGGCCTACTCTCCTACTTTGACCCATATGTTGAACTTCTATATAGGCATGAAGTCCTCAAGTCCTGTAGGATGTGAGCATCCTAAATGCACATCTTTGCACTATCTCTGGCTTAGGGCCTGCAGAAGAAGGAGTCTCATTACATACATTTTATAGGGTGGCCGTATAGATGTCCAGAGCACAGAGAAACAGTCCAGTTGGCAGCAATCAGATGATGTTGAAAGAATATTTGTTCTTATTCTCATTTATTGACAATGTTCATGCAAAGCAGAGCTCAGTCCTCATAAATTTTATATTTGGTTGGAAAAACAGTTTACAGAGATACAGATATACGTATGCAGAAGGACAAAGGAAATATACACACTAAATACACAGAATAAATGAGCTGCAGTTCTAAAGGAAACATGCACATGCCCTTCCCATCATTTCTGCACCTGTGCTTGACCCACTTGGTGAGCATCTCCTTTCAGATAGTCCCACGTGTCAGATGTACTTAGAAGTTTGCATGGATATCTTTTCCACTATGTCATGATTTTTTTGAGGCATGTGTCTTCATCATGCCTGTATCTCCAGTTATGACTACAGTAGTGGATACAGCGTGCATGCTATGAAATAGTTTGGTGAATGACTCCATGATCCGACAACGGAGATTGTGTGTAAGTGGGGTATGGTGCACATCCCCGTCAGGTGCTCACATCACCCCCTTTTATTTTCTTAGCAGCCCTGGCGCCCATTGACTGGGTACCTTAAAAATGTCTAGCACTAATTTCAGGTCTATCTCTTCACCAGCTTTTAGATGATGTTTCAAAGTTTAGTTTTCAGGCAATCAGTGACCTCTGAGGAAAAGAAGATTTAAAGAAAATCTGTATGATTTTAAGCTAGAATTTGAAGGCAGATCCCACTGTATCAACACATGATCATTCTTTTCCTTCTCCTTTTCTTGAGTCTCATCATGAAAGAAGGGCTATGTGGAAGGAAGAAACATCGGATGAGACATCAAAGGTATAAAATCTCTTCGGTGTCATGTTAGTGACTCAAGATATTTATTCTTCCTTCATCTTTATGATGATGAGATTTCATTAGGTCACCTCCTGGGAGAACTTTCACTGCAGTATAATTCTTTACACTTGCTTATCATCTATTATGGTAATTTTAAATAAAGTGTGTCTTTCTTTCTCCACCTGCAACATAGGAAAGCAGGCTCTTACATACACCTAAAGAAAAAACTTGGGCAACACACTTTTGTTCTGGTTCAGACAAACAGCAGTCAGTCATATGCTTGTGGGTGAAGCTTTGTGATTCCAGGGACTTGCTTTCTCCACTGGAGATGTAGAAAACGGCCCACAGGCCATCAGAGTCCTCCATGCGCTTTAGTGTAGGTTTCAGAAATCTAGGAGCTTAGGAAAATGGGCAAAAGTTATCTGATTACAGATGATGTTCGGTTTACATTGTGTTGTGTGCCTTGATTTTTCCCTCCATCATCAGATCATGTGCTCTGCTTTTTTTTTTCTAATTGGGCATTATTTTCCCACTGAAAACAATGGGTCAATTTAAAAACAAGATGACTTACTGAAATGTTACTAGGAAAGACATAGCTCAATGAAGAGGAACACAGGAAAAGTTGGTGGCCAATCAGAACAATCCTCTGAAAAAAAGAAGACAGCCAGAGCCCTAGGGGAAGCCAGAGTTGCACAGAGGAAAGTCAAGGGGTTCCACCTACCCAGTCTCTTTGGTCCACTTCACTGTAACACTCCTGCGAAGAGGTGCAAGAGCCAAGAGGTTCTGGGACAGCCAACCCACCTGGAGGGACGAGAAGCCTCCCCACTCAGTCCAAATGTCCTCAGAGTGTCCTGTAAAAAGTGACAGTCACCAGTGCTCTGGAAGCAGACCATTTACATAAGGTGGCCCTGTCTCCTTGCTCCCATTCCTCAGTTGCCCTGAGAAGGCCCCTATCTGCAGCTCAAATACAAACACCTAGAGAGATTTAAAAAAGCACGTTTTGCTAGCACTGAAGACATTGCTAGGTTCATTGCCGGAACCCTGCGTAGGGAACTGTGTCCTATGTGATCCTCTGTCCATCTCCTCCTGGAGCTGTCACGAACAACAAGCAAATGCACGGAAGCAACTAAATACACATAAATCGCTTAACAACAACAACAGCAACAACAACCACCACCAAAATAACCCCTGAAAGTGAAATGTAATTACCAGGGTAGAAAAATAAATGAATAAAAATAAAAAAGAGATCGCACCCTCTTTGGAGAGCCTATCACATCTCGCCTCTCGTCGCGCAGCTCCCCCAACACTGCTCCTGTTGTGTCAGACAGTGGCAGTGTTGAGCCCGAGAACCCGCGCCCAGCCCGTGGCGGTCCCCGCGGTCGCTCAGTCTCCGCGGCCGCCTCCGACTCGCGGGAGCCACTGGGCCACGAGGGCGCTGGGGAGCGGGAGGGGCGCGGGCGGCGGCGGGGTCCCCGACGGCCCCCACTAACTGTGCTCCTTCTGCCCGGGCCCCGGCCCCGCTCCCCGCAATTGACCGAATTTCCCCGCGAGCGGGGGTGCGGGGAGAGGTCGCTCCCCGCCCGCTCGCCCCGGCCCGCGCCTCCGTGGGCTCCAGCCTGGTGGCGCCCGCGCCCCCTCCGAGGCGGTGGCGCGGGGTGGCGGTCCCCGCTCGGTCCCGCTCGGCCCCGCCGCGCTGCCGCGCCGGTCCTGCCCCCTCCCCCGCCCGCGCCCTCCCCCTTCCTTTCACCAGGACTCCGGGACTCGGGAGAGGGCGCGGGAGGCAGCGCACGGCCCGACCCCACTCCGGCGCGCGCTGGGGCCGCGGGCGGGCGGGCGGGCGGCGAAGGGCCGCGGCGGGGGCGCGGGGCGGGCGCGGTCATGCAGCGGCGGCGGCGGCGGCGGCGACAGCACTAGCGACCGCAGGCGGACGGCGAGCGGCAGGCAGGGCGGCCCGGCGCCGCGGAGCGAACTGCACAGCTCAGCAAAAGCGCCCTGGCCCTCCGCGCGCCGCCTCTGCGAGCCCCGGGCCGGCAACATTTTTTAAAGCTCCAACCCATCCTTCGAGGAGAAGGGAAACAGCTCTGCTCGGAGAGGCGGAGATACGCGTATATATCCGTGTCTGTCCGTGCGCGCGCGTGTATATATGTGTACCATCTTTTTTGGCTCCTGCTAAAATTAGCCGGGCTCGCCTCGCGCCCGGAGCCGCGTGTGCGTGCGGGCGTGTGTGCGCGAATGTGATTACTCCAGGACTCCGCGGGCTCCGGAGACGCCATTTTCCCCCTTGATATCTCTCTCCGCAAATCGCTGGCGCGGCGGAGGCGGCCGCGTCGGGCGGGAAGCGCGGGGTCGGCCGGGGCGCCCGCCGCTCGCCGCCGCCTCCGCGCGCCCGGGGGCCCCGCGCCCCCTCCCCGCGAGGGCGGCCCGCCCCGCGCCTCGCTGTTTGACAGATGCTCATCGCCATGGAGTTGCCGCGGCAGCACCTTTGGGGGCTCGGGCGAGCGAGCGGAGCCGGGATCTGAGCCGAGGGAGCCGGAGCCGCCGGGACGCGGGTGAGCACGCGCGGCGACCTTGGCCGGGAGCCCCGGCGCCCGGGCCGGGGACGGTGTGTGTGCCCGGCGTGCAAAAGTTCACGTCGCCTCGCCGGGGCTTTGACTTTGCACCGGGCAGGAAGGGGGAGACGCGGCCGAGGGGGCGGGATGCCGGTCCCCGCGAGGCTGCCGGGCCGGCCCGCGGGTGGGCAGCGATGCTGGCTCCATCGGAGTGGCCCGTTGGTGGCGGCGGTGGTGGAAGCGTCGGGCTGGAGGGCTGGGAGCCTCCGGAGTTTCGCCTAATCTGATCCCCCCTTCCCGCCCCCGCCGATTGCACCCTCCCTAGGTCCTGCCGCCGGCTGCCGGGGCTGGCGGGTTTGGCGTTGGTGGAGTGGACTCGGGAGGGGGAGGGGGGAAAGGGGTGGGAAGGCGGCAGGATATTTTTTTTTCTCCCTCTTTCTCTCTTTGTAACTTGCAGGTTAAGTGGAGCTAGAGAGCTACATTGTAACCTAGTTGGATGGTTGGGGGGGTGTATCAGAATCTAACGTGTCGTTAATAGAAGAACAGGCAAGAAGTGGTCCAGCCGGCGAAGGTTGGTGTATGCTTGTGCTCTGGCTGTATGTTAGTCTTTCTCTTAAAAATTTTGATGGTTTTGAGTGTCTTTCTGGTGTTCTCCGGCTTGGGGATTCTGAAAAGACAGGAATCCCCTTAAAAGCAGACGAATGCCCCTTTGAAAGCACGCATTGTGTGCGTTTCAAGAGGAGCAGTGGGCTTGGGAATTAAAGGCAGGCTTCCCCGTTCGGTGGTTTCCAGTGGGAAATCACTCCGGAAAGGAAGCCCTTCTGTATCGATTTATTGTTTTTGTCTTCCCAGCCATTATCTCTTTGACTAAAATACTGTCTGAGAAGTTCCACAGAGACAAAGTCAGGTAAACTAGACTGGGCAGCTCTTCAGCAAGATGGTGATGACGGTGATGCTGTTTTGGGTGTCTGTTTGTGATGGAAGCATTGTTGGGTAATTGCAATTTCTGATCGGTAGAGCATGCTGGTTCTAAAAAAATAAGTTACTGCTGAATGCCTTCTTCCAGCCCCCTCCCCTACACGCTGCCGTCACCCCTCCTCCCCGACCCACACAGCTTACTACAATTCTGAAATTGGATCCAACTGCAAATATTTTCTTTTATGATCAGAAAGTTGTGCAGTTGAAATAAGGAGATGAGGCCAGAGGTACTGGGTGTGTGTGCCTATGCGTGTGTGGGGGGGTGGGTGGGGGGGTTCTCATTGCCCGGGTGCTGTTTGTATGCTTTATGTATGTCTGTGCAGGATTCTCACCGTGTGTCTGTTGGGGGCAAGGATTTCCGATTTGTTTCCGTTTCACATAAACTGTCCTGATAATCTCCTGGATGACGTTTCATACTAAAACGATTTGTGTGTCTCTTCAACCCTGCAGAAACTGTTTTCCTAAGGGGAGTTTTTTCTGGATTCTACAGCAGCGACGTTTCCTTGTCAATCTCTACCTCTTCACTGTCCAGTAAAGTTTGGTTGGAGTCCATGGTCTCTAAGGAAATACTGATATTACTTGTTTTTCTCTTTTCCCTTCTTTTTCTTTTCGTTCCTTCACTCTTCATACTGTTTGTCTTCGTTTTCTATAGATTTGCGCTGAAAACTTTCATAAAGTAGCTGTCATCAAAACTAGGAGTTGGGTCCCCATCCCCTCACTCTCCTATAGCTCACACAGGTAAATGTAGGGCTCCCCTACATTCATCTCCCTCTGCAGTGTATACTGGTGCATGTTTTAGGGGGGGAAAGGAGGGTGGGGTACAAGGACTTAAAGAGGAAGAACGTTACTCTGTGCAGGCCACATCTGCAATGCTGAGAATAGACCAGGGCAGCAAGATGCTTTGCACACACCCCAGTTAGGTTTGCTGGTTTGCCATGGGAAGGCGGGGCCAACTGGCCAGGGGGCGTGTGAGGGAGGAGAAAGTTTGCAGCACTTTTTAAGACGTAGCCAGTTTACAATCCCTGCTGGCTCCTTCCCTTTTCTCTGGATTTTTTTGGCTTCCACTGTCCTTAAACTCCTTTTAAGAGAGAGGGAGCCAGCGGGATCTCTTTTGCTCTGATACGGGATTCCCAGGTTTCAAAGGAAATTGAAGGTGCACTGTTTTCTCCTGCATTGACTTTCCTTATCTATTACTAGAAAAGGGTGTTGGGACAGAGAGTTTGAAGCCAATCAGAAGAGGAAGAAGAAAGCAAGTTGACTGTAAAGCATTTGCAAACTAGGGAAAGTGGCCCCAGAAGTAAGGGGAACCAAGCACTCCTCCTGTGCACAGGATCCTCCTCCCACATTAAGAAAAACACATCCTGGTCTTGAGAAGAACTGGTGTTAGAGCTGGGCTGTAGGAGCTGCTATAGTAACCCGAGTTGAGCTGGGGGAAGGGGGTGAGCAAAGGCAGTCAACAGGAGGGAAATGACTTGTCTCTCATAGCAGGGAGAATACATGTGTCATTGGAATAAACAAACTGCAGGTGGAGGAGGGGATGGTTTGTAGTGAATATGAGAAGGAAGGACTGTCTGAGAGGCAGCGGTGTCTGTTAGGAAGGGGGCCACTTCTAGCCTGGGAGAAACTATCAACTGCCTTATATGTTCATGAATGGGCCAGGCCAGTGAAAGCTTGTAATCTGATCTTTTGCATGTTAACATAGGAAGTCTCTGCTGGGAAGAGTAGTTCTGGACTTCTTGCAGGGGAAATCTGGACAAATCCTTGAGGGAACCAAACAAACCCTGGTGTCCTGAGGGCTTCTGGTTTTGAACTTGCATTGCTTAAGCAAGCTACCTTGTAAATCACCTGATCTAAGTGTAGGTTGGGGAAGAGAAGCCCTCCTTGGGATCTTTGTAGCATTTAGTTGGAAATGGTCAGTAGGGAGAGGTAGGAGGCTGGATTTTGCTGAAGAGGAAATAAATAGGTAGATACTTTCCCCTGAATTCTCTGTTCCTTTTCTGCTGTTATCTTAACTTTGAATTCCATTAGGGGCTGAATCGATTTTCTTCTTAGGCACAAAAATGTACATCCAGGAGAGGAGAGTTATTGCAGTATGGTCATTATTGTTAGTTGTGCTTCAGTCTCTGCTCTGAAGCTTCTATATACTATGCAAAAGGAAGAAGATAGCTAGATGGATGGAACTTCCTTTCTGGGTTCTGTGAAGACACTGAAACTTGGCTGGGCCCTGGCTTCCCAGAATGCCAGTTTTTCCCTTGAAGACTTAAAGTTTTAATTGAAACCAGAAAGCTTTGAAGGCTGATCCAGCCAATGAAGCCCTGTTTTCTCTGATGGTCTGAGATGGGAAATAAATAATTTTTTGCGGATGGCACTTCAAATTGCTTCAGTTTTGCTATTGCCAGAACAATCGGGTAAATTATTACTAGTACATTAGCATTGTAAGGAGTTGCAGTGCCTTAAAGATAGGATGATATGATTTAGTTTGTGTAGGGGCTCAGCCCATGGTGGGGTGTGTCAAAGAAGAGGGTGGTGGGGGTGGAGAATACAAAGGGCTGCTCTTGTCCTGGAGGGTTAGCAGCTTGAAAATGCCTGAGATAATCTAGTGACAAAGGGGAAGGGTTTGCTTTGGCTTACAGCATTAGACTTTACCCGATAGCTATACCTCATTGCCTTGGGCCTGTGTGGAGGCTGTACCTTGTAGTGGGAACACATGGAGAAAAACTGCTGACTTTATGGCCAGGAAGCAAAAGAGGAAGGGGCTGAGGCTCCCAAATCCCTTTCCAGGAATGTCCCTATGATGACTTTACTTTCCACTTAGGCCCCACCTCTCAAAAGTCTTACCACCTTCCTCTAGTGCCGCTCTTGAGATCAAACCTTTAATATATGATTTGGGGGTGGAAGGTGGGACATTCAACCTCTAAGTGCTGTGCGAACTTCCATAATATTTTCGACCAAGTGGCACAGCACTTGCCTGGCAAGCACAAGGTCCTGAGTTTGATTCCCAATACAAAAAAATACATATTTTGGCTCACCATTAAGTAGAAGTGCCACCATCATACCTATTGCTATAGGTTTATGTTTTGTTTAGAGCTGTTTCTAGAGACAACCCTGGTATCTCACAAGCTTCATAAAGTTGCAGACACTTTGACTGTCCAGAAACTTGACAAATGCAGAAAAGAAAATACCAATGAACCCACAGAACGTACTTTATGATTGCCAGGGATGATGCTTTGCCTACATTATTGCTTGACTCTGGGTTTTCATTACTACTTTCTCTTAGCCTTCTACTAGATTTTGATGCCTCTTTAAACTCATCAAGTTGGAGCTAAAGTTTGGGGGGATCATACCCTTAGATGCTTTAGTCTATGTTAACAGCTCTTACCATTCTCATCTAGAAGCTTCATAGATTCAGGCAAGAAAGGCTTTTCATTTAGAGATGTTTTACTCCATAGTTTTTTAAGTGGTCCTTGGTTAAGATACCAGCAGAGCAAATGATGTTAGGATCAAGTGAAGAATATGTGCATCCCTGAAGCCCACAGGGTTTCTTGGGAGGAATCAGACACCTCTTTCCCAGGAGTTGATGATTGGTTTCGATACACAGACCCACGTAAAATACTTACAGGCAAAGATAGCTGAGCTGACTCTCAGCCCGGCAGAGGGTAGGGGATGAATGCTGAGAACTTTGTCAGATTGGAAAAATGTTTCCCTGATCCAACTTTTCTTTTCCCCCCAAAATACTCTCTTCATATGCGTAGAATTTTGTCTTTTTTAAAAATATCTTCGTATTACGTCCGCCCCCTTGGTTCTCTTGAGGAGGAAAGCCAAATGTACATCTTATCCCCATTCAGAAGATGAGGCACTAGATACAACTGGGTTGCCTGAAATGACACAAATTGGTAAGCTCAGGCTGCTGTGGTAGAGTGTGAACAGCCACACACTTGATGTGACAAGATTTGTGTTAGATCTTGTCTCTGCTACAGTGACCCCCGCAGCAAGTTCATTTTGAACCTCTGTTACCTACTCAGTGAAATACGGACAAAGATGGCCACACTTCCTATTTTGTACAGGTTGTAAGAATTTAAAAAAACCAGCCAATTTCTGAGACTGAACTCTGGAAGGATTTCCAGGCTACCTCTTGGAAACTGGTGGCTGAGATTATACTGTATTACCACAGTCCCGAGATTAATAACTCCTTGGAATGCGTGGAAATTCCCTGGGTGTTTCAACTGACTTAACAGTGTCTCTGCATATACTGATGACTCAGATAACTCAGATGTGTATGTGTGTGTGTGTGTGTGTGTGTGTGTATATATATATGAATATATATGCATATGCGTATATGTTGTATTTTTAGATATGTGATGTCTGAGACTCAGAGTCTTATGTGATATCCAGTTAGACTTAAGGAAGTGCTGGTGCTCCAGAGATGCCCATTGAATCAATAACAGAAGAGGAGAAAAAATGCACCCATACAGAGAAAAGAGGAAAAGGGGAGAGAGGGCAAGAGGAGGCTCTCCATTTAGAGTAACTTAGAGATTGAATAGTAACATTCAGGGCATAATGTCTATCTCTCCAAAGAAAAGAATTATTAATAAGCTTGTCTCTTCCCTGGAAAATCCAGGAAGTTCTCAAATCAGGCAAGTTCAGAGTCGATTGGCTCCTAATGCATCTGTGCCCCTCTTCTCACTCTTTCTCATAGTGCCTGGCTGGCCCTGTAGAGCAGCCTGCACTGGGCATCTTGCAGTAATCCGGAGTGAACCCCATTTTAGGCTACACCCAAAGCTCTGCTCCTATTAGACTGGTTTCTCATTGATCCTGGGCACTGTGTCACCTGCCCACCTCCACATCTGAGCTCAATTATAGTTACCACCCTGTGTCTGGAAGGTGGCCTGACTGGTCCCTTTTAACCAGAGCATCTACCTTTTAGGACAACTGGCACCACCCTGCCTCCTCAAGGGAGGTGTACTTTTCACTTCTCACCAAGTCTCAGCTCCTTGTCCCCAGGTCCCAGTGTATTTCAGCTCTAAAACAAGTGCCTGGCTCCCAATGATGCTGCTTTGCTGTTTATTTCACCTGCCTCTCCAAACTGTGAGTCCTCAAAATAAGAGTCTAAACTTGCCCTTTCAAGTCCTGCAATGGTTCATGACTGGGTATCATTGCATGAATAAATCACAGCATTTATGTGAATACAGAATACTAAAAATAAATGTTACTTAAGGTGTACTAAAGCTTGGCAAATGAAGTAACATTATAAGGACCTCTTAGGGTAATAACTACTTAGTTTAATAGCTTTTTATATTTTTGGCTATCATTCAAGGAAAATCACCCAATCTCAGTTTTTCCCTCAGAGAAGAGGTGATGATATTTTACATGTGCATCTTTTCAGTTACTGATTCTCTCATTCATTCAGTCATCAAATATTTATTAAGTGCCTGATAGAGTCTAATCACCACTCTAACCCACACAGCTCCTTATTTTCTCTGGAAATTCCAATTGTGTTTCTGTCCACTGTGCTCATTTTGATACTTAACCATGCAGTCATCTTTGTTGCTGAAATCCAAATGCTTTTCTACTCCTCAATGACTTGGTGAGCCTGGTCACAATGGAAAATACTAGAAAAAAGCTGAGCAGAGAAAGACACCCAACCGGGAAAACTCAAGAGGAAGGCTTGCAAGGCAGGTAGCAGGCTGGGATGACTTGCATATGATGTGGAATAAGTTGCTTTTCTTTTCTACTCTTCCCTGGACCTATTGTAAAGTGAAAAACTTATGGTTGGTATGGACAATCTCTTCTGAAATACTGGGATGCTATACCTAGATGTGATCTTACAGTTGACTTCAGGTTCAGGACTCCTCAGACCCTTTGAGCGGGGTCCCAATAACTGCTCAAACCAAACCCAGTGTGTGTTAATGCACTTTGCTTGGGTGTTTGATGTGAAAGACAAGATGGTAAAAGAGAAGGTGGTACCTTGGGGTAAACTGAATTGGGGAAAGCTGCTCATTTAGAACAGAAAGGCTTAGAGGAATAGAGGAGGAGATGGTGAGCTCCATGGCAAGGGATGCCACCATGGGTAATGTAGAGGGAAGAAAAGACTTACATTATCCCCACTTCTTTTGTAAAGACTGGCCCTCTTTAGTGAAATCATTGAGTTGAAATGAGGGAGATGGTACCAAGTCAGCTTCTGGAAGGTCCAAAATTAGTGTATCTGTCAGGACTTGGCTACTGCTTCCTGTTTCCTGTGTCCAGTCAGCATCTGGAATCTCTGCTATTGATTTGTTATTTACTGCTTGGATTTAGGGTCTACATATCATTTCCTCATATGGATTCTAAAGATCCTAAAGCTATAGTTCTGGAATATCCTTTCTACCCCCAAAGCACCTGATCTGCCCTGACACTGGAAGCTACTGGCATCCTGTGTTCCATAAGGGACAAGTGTGGCTTTGTGTTCATTTTGAGCTCAGAACAGTTTGTTTAAAGCCAGAACTCTCTGTGATGATGTTGGACTTGGATGGGATCAGAAAAATTGGCTTTGACCTAACTCACTGTGAAAGTTCCATGGGGCTTCTGAATTACCTAGGGACACATTATTTGGATAGTTAGAAAAAGAAAACCTCTGAAAACTGCTAAAATGTTGCAATACTTTTACCCCAGGATCTTGCAAAGGATTTGGGATGAAAGTGGGGAAAAAAAAAGAGAAGCAAACTCTGCAAAAGCTATTTGTTCATTATTTCTTCTATTTGCCAGCAATTCAGTCTTTTCAGTGGAAAGGAACTGCATGGAGTTTAAACATGGACTTGGAAAAATGTAGATAGGAGAGGCTGAGTTTGACAGATCCAACATAGAAGCTTGAGAATGTTCATTGAAGACAAAGGAGCACCCATGCACTTGTAGCAAGCAAAATACTGAAATCTGAGTAACAGTTCCTGTGCAGTTGGTGGTAGCTGTGTCCATGACCTATTGTTATTTGAGCAGTGGGATATTTGATTTTTTTTAAAGTATTGATTAATACAGTGGCTAAAAAAAGGATGATTTGATATGAAAGCTCTGTGGGCCTGCTTTCTGCTTGCTACTCTCTAATCTAGAGCTCTATTACCATCAGGTTTTTTTTTTTTTTTGATCCACAAATATTTATTAAAGTCTCAGCATTGTACCATGTGTGAACCATTGTGCCTGATGCTCTTGGCAGAAAAGTTCTGCTGTGGGATGTGGCTTTTGCCCTTGGAGAGTGGACAGTATATTTTGAGAGACATACTGAGCATAAAGGAAAATCATCGCTCTGCAGCTAAAAGAGGAACATGATCCCAAGTGGAATTTTGCTACACTTTGCAGAGCTAGGGTTTAATCAAGGAACACTTTAAAGTGGATATATTTGAGGTTTGATGGAAGAAGTGAACAGGAGAATGTTTTTCATAGGTAAAACACCTTTGGCATAGTGTCAGGGATGGGATGAAGTTCAAGTGTGAATTTGGGGCTGCTCAAGGAAACGTGCTAATTTTGAGTGTGTATTGCATCTGTCAGAACTGAGTAGCCCTGAAAATTAAGGCCCAGATGGTTGATATTGAAGATCAAATGCCTTGTTGGTATGAGGTCTTCTGTCCATGGTGGAAAAGAAAAAAAACCTAGGATCTTCTAAATTGAATGCAGTCTACCTACTTAAGATATTCATTCAAACTACCAACTTCTCAACACTATGATTTAGCTAAATTCCTTTGCTGTTGCCATTAGGAATAATGCAGCCAGACTTTGATGAGTGCTACAGGGGTTCCAGGGAATGGAGGAGGGGACAAAGTGTCTGCCTTTGATCTGGGCGGAGGATGTTCTGATGTGTCATGAAAAATAGTGGAGGAACAGCAGCCATCTATCAAGCCAAGTGCTGAATTGTAGGAAGAGCTCATGAAAAGACAGCTAGGGGTGGGCAGAACAGAGAAAGCTTCAAGGAATGGGTGGGGTTTGAGCTACATCCTGCACAATGGGACCAGGACAATACTGGGTAGGTGCAGGGAAAATGATATACTTGGGATTATAGAGGGAGAAAGGAAACAGATAACATAGGACTCTGTGGGTGTCAGGCATGAAGTCAGATGGGATGCAGTCCTGTAAGAAATATGTCAAGGCTGCATCTCCCCAAAGCTGAGCTGAGGAGCTATGATCACTGGCTTCCAAGGGCAAGAAGAATAACCTGAGGAGCAGGAGAGAGCCACTCAGAAATGTCCACACACACCACATGGTAAGAACTCAACCGTCAGACCATCTGCTTGTGCTACTAGGTCCTGTGCAACTTCAGCTGACCATTCTGTATTTCTAAAGAGTTATCCTTAAAATAAACAAAAAATTACACATTAGCTTGTGGACTGAAAATTGGCCACTCTGTGGTACACAAAACTGTGATTAATCTCTAGGGTTTTAGTGTACAATTGGAGAAAGATGTAAAGTTGCAGTACCAGTGCAAGGCTTAAAGGAGAGTTTGATATAGCTAGAGAAAAAATATCACATAGGGACATGGAGCGAGTTTGTGTTCAGCTATCTGATATAGCTAGCATCTCTTATAGCAGAAGCAAAAGTATGTAAGTGTCAAATTATACTTTATATTCAATTGGTAGTGATCAAAGCAATTGTTGAATCAGATGGTTTAGAAGTTGAAGAACTTGAATTAAGACTGAACTAACAATAAGATCAACCTGAGAGGGTTTTGAAAGAAAGACTAAGCAATTTATGTTCTGTTCAGTCATTTAGTTTTTCTGCACCCATTGTCTCCAAGTAATTTTATCATGTTTACGCCCAATTTACAAATGACTGGAGGATCAGAGTCCAAGTGACCACTAATCCTTATGTGGAGACCAGATGCATCATGAGTCAACTGACCTTTGGAGTCACGCAGGACTATCTCTGTGATTTCAACAAATCTGTCAACTTCATTTTTTTAATCTGTGAAATGGGCCACATTAGTGGGTTAAATCAGATAGTAAACTTACTGTTAAATCAAATAACACACTTAAGTCAATTTTAAGGTGTGAAATATGTTCAAAGATAGTATTATCTATTTTATCCTGAGAATCTCTCTACTTTGAACAGGAAGCCCTATGGTCACAATACTATTCTTTTAAGTCCATCATGTTTAACCTATATATTTAACTTTTTTTCCCTGTAAGATTCTGTGGGGGTAAAAAGAAGGACTGGTGATAAAAGTGAAGCTCAGAGAGTTTAAATGATGTGGAGAGTTGGATGGTTCTGCCTTCAGAGCTCACATATGTAGAAGCAGCTATGAACTTTTGATGAAAAGCTGGCATCACTTTCTGCTTTAGCTATATTATGGTACAAAAGAGACTTTGGAAACATATGTGCAATCATGCACACTTTAACAATGGGGATGCATTCTAGAAGTGAAATGTTAGGTGATTTTGTTTTGGTGTGAGTGTTGTAGATTGTGCTTATATAAACTTTAATGATCAAAGTCACTTAACATGATCCCTTGATGCAGTTAGAAGATGTAGCAAGTAGGAGATGGATAAGGATGTTTTGTGTGTAACACAGCATACTGTTTTACAGTCAACTTTTTTATAAGTAGAAAGAGTTGACTTGAAAATAATAAAAACTGTAGAAAAGTAAACACGCAAACCAATAGTTATTTATTATCTTTATCAAGTATTATGCAGTGGATAGAACTCTGTGTTTTATACTCTTATGTGGCTAATATGCAGTGAGTTTATTTATACCACCAGCATACTTGTATGATCAGACATTACAACCTCTACCACATCACCAGGTGGTGGGAAATGTTCAGCTCCATTATAATCCCACAAACACAATCTTATATGTGGTCTTTGGGCTGCAGTGTTGTTATTCAGTGCATTGCTGTATCTGGAGTTGATTGTGGACACAGGTGATGTGGGATGTTGAGTAAATTATGAGCTTCTGTGGACCTTCATTTCTACACATGTTCATTGAGGACAGGATCTTCTTTGTCATAGAGCTATTGCATAAATTAAACTGATAATAACTACAGGGTTCAGCACAGGCCATTGGTAACATTTACACTTTTTTTCACTACAAGAGTGCTCTTTCCTGTGTATGGAGGAACACAGGCCACAAGTGGAAGAGCTCAACTTGAAAACCTGTGAACTGGCCTACCAGTATTATAGAGGTCTTTTCCCAGGAGCCCAGATCCAAGGCTCCTGCTGTTGTGTTGTGTCGTTGGTTCCCAGAGGAGGCACTGCTTTTGCAGACAGAGCTGGAACTGTTGATTAATAAACATTGCCCAGTCTCTGGTCTCAGAAGTTTGAGTCTGCTTTTTTCCCTGTCATGGAGACATCTAAGCTCAGGTCTGATGTCCTATGCTTAGCTTTGTATTTAGCTCAGTCAATCTAGCTGAGCAGAGCTGAGGAACAAGTGGGAGCTGATAAAGAGGTGGAGAGAATCAGACCTGCCTTTGAAGAGCTTCTAGCTGCATGACAACTACTATAGAGGCCAGGCTCAGTACCTGGGAACACTGGGCTGATCTGGAAGGAGTAACAGAACTCACTCATGTTGACCCTTCATTCTAACAATGGTGATGGGAAGACTAAAGGCGAAAAAGGAATTTTCCAGGACCATCTACTTCCAAATGGCAAGGCATGCCATAGTATTGAATCTGGAATTTTTGTCTAAATAAAGTGTTATTTCCTGTATGAGATGAACAGGAAACAAGAGGACAGCAATACTCAAATAACAGCAACACACTCAAGTCAGCAGGTGCAAATTGAACTGAGTTTCTGTGCATCCCACTGTGCATAGAGATGGGGGAGGTTGGACCCTAAGGTGTTAAAATGGGATCTGGAAAGAGAGGGGAGCACTTAGTCGAAGGCTAGCATGGGTGGTGAGAGAGACTATGGGACTGAATCAAATTTAACATAAAATTTGAGCAGTTACTATGGTGAACTCTGTATGTCCTTTCATAATTATTATCTCATTTAATCTTCAATTACTTCTCAAAACAGCCCTTGAGGTAGGATTATTACTCAATTTACAATTGAAACTTGAGCAGATTAAAAATGTTTCCCAAGAACAAAGTTACCAAGTAGGAAATAGAGCCTAAGTAATCTAATCTCAGAATACCAACTCCCTGGCACTTCTTTACAAGAATAAAATGGTACGGACACCGTGATGTGCTGTTGGACAGTGACTCTCTGTATTCACTCTGTGCTGAAATGTGTGGAGATCTATTTAAAACATGAATCCTTCCTTCACGAAGCTCCTGATAAAGTGGGTAAGAAAGATAATTAAATGAAATATTGAGACACAGTTTGCCAATTACTTTGATTACAACACACTCTGCAAGTGAGGGTCAGGTCATCTGTGTGTGTGTGTGTGTTCACATACAAGTGTGTGTACACATTTTAATAAAAGTGGATTCTGCCATCTCCACAAACAAGGTAAAATGACCATACAAACTGATTCTTGAGAAGTAACTTAGATGTAACATAGTGGAGAAAGAAACAATAGGCAGCGAGGACCTAGTAGAGAATTATGTGTAGAATCATATACCACTGCAGCTCGTGAGATGCTGCTGGAGGACATGGTGGGGGCAGACTCAGGGAACGCTGCTTGGAGGAGGTGGAATGTGGTCTAGTACATACCACACAGGTGTTTAGTGCATAAAAATCCACAGAGTAGGAGCTTTTCCCTTTGCTATAAACACTGTTGTATTTTAGTGTCAGAGAGCTGTCTTTCCTCTTGCTGACTGAGAGCTGGGTTCGGGCTAGGTCACTCGATCCATTTGCCATTGTTTATGGAACATTTATTCTGGAGCATTTCTGCAGCATGACGGATTCCGGGAAACATCACTCAGAGCCATAGACACCTGATTCTAATGGTGTCTGTGTGGTCTTTCATCCAACCTTTCATTTCAGTGAAGAAACTGAAGTGTTTGTGCTTGTAACAGGACTGTGCCAGTCTCCGGGGATACCATGGTGAACCCAGGTCCTACCCTCAAGGGTTTCTTGTCAAGTGAAGGAGGCAAAGGTAAAACCAAGATTGGCAGAAGTGTTCCCTTATACAATAAGTGCCAGGAAAGATATGTTCTGTGCCATAAAGACACAAAACAGGGACTCCTGACCTGATTTGTAAAGCTCAAAGGAAAAAATATTTAACCTTATCTCAAGCTATGAAGAGGCATTAACTTAAGGAACAGAAGGAGGATGCCAGGTGCCAGCAGAGGTGGGTGAAAAACTACTTATGATTCTCACTGAAATAACTAGCAGACATAAAGAAGGGTGGATAATCACCGACCCTAGTGCCAAAGCCAGTCTTGTGCTATAATCTGACAAAAGATTTTTTACAACTATAGGTCAATGAGTATAGGTTGAAAATATAGCTGCTTCTCTGTATTCATACAAATATCAGGTAGGATCACACCCCATCCTTTTATTCTACTTTACCTTACCAAATCAGAAATGCACGATTTCCAAGCAGGGGATATAGTTCAGTAGTAGAGCACCTATTTACCATGCATAGGCCTCCAAAAATGATCCCTACCACACACACACACACACACACACAAAGAATAAGATTCACAGTTTCAATCAAGTACAAAAATTGGTAACCTCTGGCTCTACTGTGTGGCCAGCTTTAATAAAAACAACTGAAGACCCTCCTCTGTAAATCATATTCTCAAAGGCTGTACTTTGCATAAAACAAAAGGACAAGATTGGAAAGGGAGGAGTTGGGGGGAGGACTGTAGGACAATGACTTCTGGGTGGAGACATTTCTTCTCCTCAGTTCTCCTCGTCCTGCTGTTCTCCTCAGTAAGTTCTGAGGGCAACATAAAAAATTGTCATAATAATATTGTGGATCTTAGTTGTTCCAAGCTTCAAAGAATCTAGCAGAAGACAGCCAAAGAGTAGTAGATAGACATCTACTGTCAGTGCTGTCCTTGTGAATGTTTAATATCCCCTTCTTCAAATTTTTCTTTGAAGTTCTGATTTGTAATGTTTATCAATTCCTGTGGTGTAAATGCACTTGCTGTGAGTGATTTTCAAGCCCCTGACTTGATGCCACTGAATGTGCAGTTGGGAAGAGAGGCACAAGATGGGACTTGGCTCCAGGAGAAGAAAGCTGGGGTGAAAAGGCAGCAGAGCAGCTGAAAGAAGGCCGAACAATGATGAGAAAGATCTTGGGAATGCAAAATGGGCAACGGCAGAATTAAAAGTCCACAGTGAATGCAAGGCACAGGGGACATGTAAGACACAGTTAACCTGGTGTTAGAGAGGACAGTATGTTTTCCCATGAGGCAAAAGAAAGAAAATCAGAGAGAAGATGATAGAAACAGAGGACAGAGAGGAGGGTTGTAAACTAAGAATTACAAGAAAGAAAAAAAAAAACTTAGAAGTCAAAATCGTTGGATGGAATAAATAAAGGAGTAACCAAAAAGAATGTTTCTGAACTAAAAGGAACCTAGATCTGCATATCCAAAAGACTCTTGGTGTTCCAAGGAAATTAAGAGGAGGGAAATGCACACTATACCCACTTTTAATAAAATTCTAGCACAGTGTAAAAGAGAATCTGCAATTACAAAGGCAGAAAACAAGGTGCCTACAGAGCAAAACCGCAGCCACTTTCCATTTTATCTTCTCTTTCTGTAAATGCGAGAAAACCTTCCAGAGAGTTTTGAGGATGTAAATTTTAACCTGAGAATTATACAGTCAAGCCTGTGTCTTTTGCATGGAAAGATGGGAGGTGTGCCAGGTGCTCTGAGAATTTCACAGCAGGGCCACTGGGGAGGATCATGGGAGAGGAGCAGCCTGAGAGGAAGGTGTTGGCAAAGGACAAGGGTGAGGTAGGGACTCTTCCTGGGTTTGTAAATATTTGACTCTAAGATCCTGTGAGGTGCATGTATTATTTTAAAATTAATTTTTAAATAAGCAAAAAGTTTATATAGCAAAGACTCAAAAACTGTAAGTCAGTGAGGGAGGTCAGGTAGTCTTCTGTGTTTTCATTTTGTTGCTGAGATACTGAGGCTGTAACAGGGCTTTAAAGACTCCTACGAGGCAGAACAAGACACCGAATTCCTATCTTTTGATCCTGGTGGGAAATGCCAGGGGCTTTGTCTGTTTCTGCCACTTGGTCCCATTAGAAAACAACAGTCAGGGTGTCAGTGACCTGCAAGTGGATGGTGTCTTGGGGACCAAGCAGAGAAAAGAGATGGTTGATTCTGGAAGCCCAGCTTGGGTTGTCCTTTTCATGTATCAGTTCATCCAGCCAACATTTCTTGAGTGTCTTCTGTGTGTTGGTCACTGTGCTGGGCACCGGGGTGGCCCTGGACAGGATAAAATGCAACTTAGTCTTACTGTCGAGAGACTCAGAGATTGACTGTAAGTGGAAAATACTTTTTTAATGTTTTTTATGTGAAAGTAAGAATCTGTTTATTTAAGAACATTAGTTTTAATTTATTTCTTTTTATTTTATTGATCCATTTTAGATACGCATAGTGATAACATTCTTCTGAAGGAATCTGTACATGGTGTATGGTTATTCATCTTTTTCCCAATTCCTTTCTTCTCCCTCCAGTCCCCCTTCCCTTCTGTACTTATAAAAGCTTAGTTTCAATTTTTCCTTCTGTCCTTTTTTTTCCTTTTTCTTTCTTTCCTTCACTCCCCTTGTTCCCTTTCTCATTTCAAAAACTTTTAATAGAGAGTAGTTGTACGTAGTGGTCAAGGGTAGTGAAAAGCACACTGACCAGATAAAGTATAAGGCGCTAGTCGTCAACCTCAGCTCTTTGGAAGCACCTGGAGGACTCTGGAAAAGCCAGAGTACTTCCTCACTAACTTTGTTGAGCCCTGGTTCAGCAAATGGGGATTGAGAATTTGCTTTCTACCAAGCCCCAGGATAAGTAAGAGTTCTCCAGGCAGCAAGTGAAGAGTATGTTTTAAACTAGGCAAGAAATCTCCCATCTTGCAAATTTTGTAGAGATGTAGTTTTTTGGACTCCTTTGGATATGGGGCACATCTAGGTGAGCAGGATTCTCCCTCGCCACTTAGAGAAATAATCCTGTAGGCTTCAACAATTTGAATACAATGTGCAGTGTTCCTGTGGGCCTATAGATGTGCACTGTAAAGTTGTAAGAGTGTCCAGTATGGAGAGACATGGATTCTGCCCCCTCCTTTCATTGCTGAGGAAGTGTGGGGTAAGGAACTCAAAAGTGTCTTGTGACTGGCAGAGCCAGGTGTAGAGACCTCCTGTCCCTGTGTTCTTCACAATGTCCCCATTCCTCCCTCACCCTTCTGCTTCCTTGGGGCCTGCTGAGCAGTTATTTCCTAAGCATGTTTACTGTCCCTGTCCCCCACCCAGTCCCTGCAGGCAGACATAGTAGGGTTAACTTCTGTTGGACTGGAGGCCTGAGCCAAGCACAGAGTGTCCATTGTGTGCCGCCCCCTCAGGAGGAGTCTCAGACTGCTGGAATGTGACAGGGCAAAGTGTTTTCACCTTGCCTGGCTTTCCTGGATCTGTGAGTGTGTGAGTATGTGCATGTGTTCACATGTGTGTGTTGGCAGGGGTGCTTCTCAAGAGGTCTGGCAGTTGTCTCCCAGACTCATCAAAAAATTGAACTGTGAATTTAGGGTGGCAGGTATTTGCTGGAGACAAGGCTGGAAGAGAACAACAGCTTTGTGTGCTGGGGAAGTAAACAGACAGGTTAGGTTTCTTTGCTTTTAAAAGATTGTTCATTTTATTTTTCTAAGGTGAGGGGGCTCATGTGGACACAAGAAGCTGAGTTAGTATACTATGGATAGGCAAGAAATTAAGCAGGGGCTGCCTTGGTGCTTGGAGCTAGGGTTAGAGTAGTTTGAATTCATTTTCATTCAGAAAGAACTTCTTGAGACCAGCTAAGTGCCCAAACCTGTACTGGTTGCTGAAGTGAATGTAAGCATTATACAATGCAGACCTCAGCCTGGGAATGAATTGAAGTTCAGTTACAGAAATAAGATTTGTGTGCTCAAAGCAAGTAGTGAACAATGTAAGACTGGTATCCAGTGGCAAAGTGTACAGCTGGGTGCAGTGTAAGCTGGGCAGGGAGTGAGTACTATAGTCTGGAGTATGAAAAATGTTGCCATGGAGAAATGAAGATGTGGGCATGACGTAGGGATGGGAAGGCTTGAGATCTGTTGCTCATTCATTCCTTCATGTGACAAGCACATCAAGAGCACCCGTCATATGCCAGGCATTGCACAAATCAGTGGAAGGGGAAGTGACAACTGAGTCTAGAAAAACAACAATGCAGAAAGAATGCTTGCATGAGTGCTGCTATGGAGACAAGTCTGAGTTGAGTAGACAGTGCGCATTGATGGCTAATGTCCTGGGAACCTGGACTGTTAAGGTGAGACTAGTATGGAATGAATGTATTCCTACAAGATAAGAGCTGTTCGAAACTGCATAACTGTTTTATCTGCGACATACATTTTGAAAAACTCCCACAGTCCTGGTTCTGGTCCTCAAGCAACCATAGTCAAATTACAGCGTGGGACCAGATTTTCTTACATGCCCTCTGCCTCTAATATCTTCATGTAGTGTGAGGATTAGATTATCTTTTTAAAGCAAGAAGATGTTCTTTCCCTACTGACAACCCTACAATGGATTCCCTGACCTGTTAGATAAAACTCAGACTCATTACTGTGCCATTCAGCGATGCCCCTGACCTGGCTGTAGCCTTTTATTTGCTGCCTTACATCTCGCCAATCCCTGTGTTGCACCACACCCCTCACCCGCATCAATTTTCTGTTTCCTGATCATAATCCGGGTGCTCCTGAGTTGTACCTAGCTGTGTGCTCTTTCTTCTTTTCACTCTACTTGTGAAAAGCTCAAGATCAAAACTACATCTTGTGCTCTCCTGCAAGTCGGCTTATGTTGTACCCTATCAATCTATACCCTGTGCCTATGGAAAGCACTTTCTTTTCCTTGCGCTTCTGTCCTTTATTGTAGTGCATATAAATTCTACTCTGATGAGAGTTTGTTTTTCAAGTCTATCTTCAGAAGTGTCATTATCGTACCTTAAGATTTTGACTTGAGAGGAGCTGAAAAAAATATTGAATTGAATTTTCTCTGGATCTCTTACTCCTTAAGTTACAGATTTTGGAAATTTCTACATCTAATTACTGATTCATGTAGTTAAATATATGAATCTCTGAAATGAATCACTTTTTAAATGAAGATAGTTTATTAATAATAGTACCTGAACTTCATGTCCCCATCCATTCATCTACAGTTTCAGTTTTATCTTTTTTTTTTTTTTCTCCGCCACACAACATCTACCACATGCATTGCTCTACTCTGGCTTGTAGGTCCAAATGACTTTAGTTAGGGAATTTCTTAGCCATCTGTGCCTCACCTTTTTCCCTGATCTAAGGATAACTTTATAGGTCGGGACTAGGTAATTATAATGATAGCCTAATATTGGTGATTCCTGCCAAAGTGCAATAAATCTTGGACATTACCACCATTAGAAAACGTGGCTTGCAATTTGTGTGGATCTGGGATGCAGACTGAGAAAGATCTGCTGGACTGTCCTCCCCCTTGGGAAGTAGGGACCTGTTGTGAGGCATCTTATGTCACCAGCAGTTGTTATAGTACCTTTCTGTAGTAAGAGAGACCTACATGACTTCCTAAAAATTAAAATGTTTTGGGCAGGGAGGCAGATCCATCCTGACAAAACAAAGAATGTAATAAAGAAAAGGAAGCAGCAATGTCAAGTAGTCATTCTGCCACCCAGAGGGGTCATTACCCACAGGTGGCCGCTCTGGGCTTGCTGAAAAAATAAGGAAAGGTGCTTTCACTCTCACGAGGGTACCTTCGTCTCTTCCAGAAAAATGGTATTCTTTGGATTTTCCCCTAAGTGGCAGCAGCTGTAATTGTGCCTTTTTACAGGGCTGAGCAGTTTCCCAGAGCAGAGCATGTTCCTGGGCTTCTCTGGGGAGAAAAGCCCACGAGGCCTCAACCGCCTTCCTGTCTGGCCTCTTCATAGGGGACCAGCTCCTTCTTCCGGAGTGAGAAGACAAGGACCTCATGTTTAGGGTTCCAGGTCTCCACTCTTTTCCATGTGTCTTTGCAGGCAACTTTGGGCATTATCTGGGGACACATTTGCTGGCCAGGTCTTTAAATGGTTGGCTCAGAAGTAGACACCTCAGCTAAGCAGCAGTGTTTTCTACTAGAAATGGAGTGTGCAGGTGATGAGGCCAGGGTTTAGGAGGGACATGACTTATAGCCAAGGGGTGGGAGGACATGGTGTCTCCAGTTTTGTGCAGCCCTAGGGCTCTTTCTCTTAAAAGCAGCATTCGTGCTTCCTTTTGCACTTTGAAATGATGAGTCAGAAACTTGGAATAAGGAGAGGTGGGGTGAGAATGGGGAGTGACAGTGAAGCTGATCCTGTGATGGTTTGGCAAGAACCCAATCATTCTTTCCTCTTCTGCTCTTGGAGAAAGGCAGAGATGAAGATTGCAGGGGATGCCTCACACCTCCAAGGGCCTTTTAACATGCACCTACCTTCTCTCTCTCTGTTTTGCTGCTATTTACACGCAATATCACTTCATGTAAGGAATGAGAAAAGAATTAAAATTTTCTAGGGTGGCTATTTTTATCTGAATAATTGAAAATAATTTTTTTTTGTTCTGATGGAAATATTATTTGGGTTTTTTCTGCACTAATCACAGTGTTATATGTGATTTTCCATTGAAATCTTTTTGTTTTCCTTTTCTGAGCTTGGCATATGCAAAGAAGACTTTGCATAATTGAAATAATGCACAAAAAAATGAACTAGAAAGAACACTTCAAAGGTTGAGTCAATAAATGTCCTTCCTCTAAGGAGTGGGAGCTTGGCCTAGGCAGCTGGGGGTTTGATCAGCCTTGCAAACTGTTCTTCACATGAAACAGGGAAGTGCTGCAAGAAGCCACTCAGTTGTGGTTCCCACAGACCCGAGCATCGACACTTGAGACTTCCCTTTCGTCATGGCTGGTTTTGCTGGTAACTCAACCAGCTGTGGCTTCAGTGTAAGAAGTTCTAGCTTGTTACTGACTGTAAGACTCACCATGCTTATCTTTATTTTGGGGCTTGCATTTATACAAATGAATAACAACCCATAACGAAGGCATGCGTGCATGGTTCCCCCTCTGTCCTAGCAGTTTGGAGGTGTGTCCATGCTGGTTGAATTTATTTCCATCATTTTTTTCCCCTGATGCTGTGGATATGTGAAAAGGGAGTTCTAGGAACTTAGACTAACTTTTGGACTCATGCTCCTTCCTGCCACAGCTAAATATCTTTTTGCTTTTCAGTTGCAGATCTGATCTCTTCTGAACACCTCACCGTGTCTCCATCCCTGGGACCCTGAACCCAGCAGCTGGACTACTTTGTTCTTGGAATTTTGGGGCATCCTTTCTTCTTGCTTTCCTTTTGTCCTTCTCCCTTGTCCCTCCTGAGAACTCCTGAAGACTGTGGGATTGTCATGGAGTCCAGGGAAATCTTGAGCAGCTCCCGGCAAAGAGGGGGTGAGTCGGAATTTCTGCCAGTCTCCTCAGCCAAGCCCCCTGCTGCTCCTGGCTGTTCAGGAGAACCTTTGCTGTCCAGCCCAGGACCCGGGAAAAGCATCCCAGTGGGAGGAGAACGCATGGAGCCAGAGGAGGAGGACGAACTGGGCTCAGGGCGGGATGTGGATTCCAACTCCAATGCAGACAGTGAGAAATGGGTGGCAGGAGATGGCTTGGAAGAGCAGGAGTTTTCCATCAAGGAGGCCAACTTCACTGAGGGGAGTCTGAAGCTGAAGATTCAGACCACAAAGCGGGCAAAGAAACCCCCAAAGAATCTGGAGAACTACATCTGCCCACCTGAGATCAAGATCACCATCAAGCAGTCTGGGGACCAGAAAGTGTCCCGTGCTGGGAAAAATAGCAAAGCTACGAAGGAGGAAGAAAGAAGCCACTCCAAAAAGAAGGTAGGAATCCCCTGTCTTGTTGGGTTTTGGTTTCTGTTTTTGCTGCTTTTATCTCCAATATTTGAAAGTCTGTTTGCACATTACTTACTTACTTCTGAATTGTCAGTCTTCTTAATGGAAGACTTATGGTCTCTAGAAGAAATGTCTCAGACATAATGTTGGTATCATGTCAAATTTATTGGTATATTTTCTTACCTAAAAGTAGCTGCTAGAATTGTAATTCAAGAGTATTCATATTTATTGTAAAACAGCCAGTTGGTTGGTTCAGCTAAACTCTTAACGCAAGTGTAAGGATTTTAAAAAAATTTTGACATTTGTGTCTGTCTCAGAGTCAAGAGTGGGATATTGAAACACTGGTCAGTCAGAGCAGTCAAGAGCTGTTGAAACTTCCTTTTGGTTTCAATCATTGCTACTGTCAGTCTGTCTAAGATGAATTGTGCATCTGACTCAGGGAGCCTTATCTTCACAGTAACTGAGGCTCCTGCAGGGCTGAAAGATCAGTGTCCTGAAAACCCTAATGAGCTTTGGATTGAATTAGTAAAGGCAAAGGAATTGGCAGTTGGCCTGAATCATGGAGTTTGAAGTCTGCATATTGAAAGGATGTGGTGGTCATTTTCCTCCTAAAACTCAATGGCGGATGTGCAGAGCCGATTGAGGTGGTTGGTGGTATCAGTTGGTTGGGAATGAATGGGTCTACGTTTCACTGAGTTTATTTTGGGAGCTGTAGCGGCACTGTTCTTGGAGGAGTGTGGCACTCAGCTGTGATAATAAAGGACTGCTTTATTACAGAAAGCCTTTTTTTCAAGAAACTTTGGGGGCCTCGGGATGCCTCCAAAAGTTGAGTTTTGTGAGCAGAATTTCGAGGCTTTAGGGGCAGGAGCTAATCAGGGTCTTTGACTCTCTTCCTGCCATTTGGTAATTCAGGTGGGCTCTAGTGATAGTGGATTAGCTAAAATTGGCACAAGTGAAGTTATCTCTTGACTGATAACCCAGAGGTAATTTGTAGTATTTCTGTTACACTATGGTTTTTTGGATTTTCAAGCCATGGGATAGTAATTTTCTTCTTTTTAAAACATTTTTATTGTTATTAGTATATGTTTATGGTATGTCATGATTATGTTTATTGTGGGTAGTTGGTGCGTGTAGTCATTTTCAGTTCAACCACTGGGAATCACACTAATTCTGTAGTGTCGGACTGTGTCTGTCCCCTTATGAAGTCTTTTGGCTGATTTGTTGCTTTTAAAATATAAATATGTGGGCTAGAAAAGACTTTCTAGGGAGCCTTAACTCCTCACAGTGCTCAATAATCTTGTCCTGGTTTTAAATCTGAAACCCTGCATCCAGGAGTCCTCTTGCAATTCTGGGAAACCAGGACTGTGGATCATTCTACTTTGACATTTTGGAACATGAAAGAATTTTTAGAAATTGGCTTGTTTTTTGCTGGAAGACAGTGGTCATGCTTTGCTCTACCCTATTTCAACTTTGAAGTGCTTTCAAAAAACCAAGGTTATCTTGACACACCCGTACAAACTTTTGAGACTCTTGCAAGAAAATGCAATAAGCTCTGCTTTAAAAGTGCAGTGTGGCTTTGGAGTTTGTTTTTTTTTTTTCAGCTTTGGAAATGAATGCCTTCGTTGCTGACCACTGAGATCTCTAGTTCTTTGTGTGTTACTGGGATTTTGCGAGGGTGGGCAATCTTGAAAACTATTACTTGTGCTAACTACTTTGCTACATCCTCACCACTGTCAGGACTGAAAGAGTGTACAAACTCAAATTTGCTGCCTTATAAAGACAGTAAGTTGTTCTGATTAGGTACCACTTTCGCTAATGCCATTCATTGATTCCAAATACAGCCCTCTGCCCACTGAAATACCCCAGAATGATGCTGTGGCATTTGTGACATAAGCTGCTTACAAAAATGAAATGTGTGATGGACTTCAGTTTTCATGACTGACATTCTTAGGCTGTTCATTATCACCCGAAAATGTTGGTGTCATTTGAGGGTTTTCCTAGAAAGAGAGATGAAATCACTTATTTGAATATGTGATTTATCAATGAGCGTTTCTCTGCCTGAACAAACGGAGAGAGTGAAAAAGAAAGAGGCAGAGGGCTGATTTTCAAATCATGGGACTATTGTATTGTATTGTATAACACTGTCGTGAGAGTATCCAACAGCATGTTTGCATTCCTAGGAGCTCGCTTCACGCTGTACATCTCCATCCTCCCTATTTTTCTTCTCTTTGTGTGTGTGTGTGTTATTTTTTATCAGTGCATGTTTGCAGTACACAGTGATTGTATTCCTTGTGAGGACTTCATTCCTGTACGTAGCACATCTCAGTTCTCTTTTTATCCTCTTTTCCTCTACTCCCTCTCCTATTCTACTCTGGATCCCCTTCCCATTTGAAAAGATCAATCCATATTCTTCCTATTGTCTTCTCTCTCTCTCTCTCTCTCTCTCTCTCTCTCTCTCCCTCTCTCTCCTTCCCTCCCTCCCACCCTCCCTCCCTCTTTTGGTCTCTCTCCCCATATGTCTCTCTCCCCATATGTGTGTGTGTGTATATATATATCTCTATATATATTTGAAAAAGCATGCAATATTTAAACTTGTGTGTCTCATTTATTTCACTTAAAGAAAACATGTTATTTCTATACAGTGGAGTACTACTCTGCCATCAAGAAGGATAAGCTTGAATCATTTGTAGGATGTACTGTAAGACCCACATTTCCTTATACCTAGTGCTGTTACTTTTCAGCAACAAGTGAGTAAAATTATCAGCAGTGAGCTATAATCCTTGACAGATGATAAGAATATTCTTTGGTCTCTATTGGATTAGAGTATTAACATTATTACTCTTTACTTTCCTGTTGCTTCACAGCCAGAGAGTAAGCAAAAACTGAAGCTAGATGTTAGGAGGTGGAAACTTACCCAATCATTTGTGTGGAAAAATTTAGTGGAATGTACTTGCAGAATTAATTTTGTACCAATGGGAAGTATATGATCAGCAGTATGGGTAGGGAAAGGATGAAGATGGCATTTTGTAAGTAAGAGATTAGCATCCAGCCTTAAAATCACATCTTCCAGATGACTTACTAATGAAATGAACCACCACCATCACCACCACCCCACCCCACTTTGAAGAACTATACAGGATGTGGTTCCTAGGAATAAGTCTCCCATTAAGAGCTAGGAGGGAGGTCCTGTTGACCAGGTTCTTGAACTAGTTGGGAGTTATTCCTAGTTGGGAGTCATCTAATATATGTGTTCACTTTGAGCAAAAGTTGGCCAACTCTGTAGGCCATATTCAACTCCTTTGCTGGTTTTGTTCAGCCCACATGCAAAGGATGATTTTACTTTTCCAAAGATTAGAAGAAAGTCAAAAGAAGAACAGTATTTTGAAATATATTCTATTTATTTGAAATTCAAATTTCAGTATGTATAAATAAAGTTTTACTGGAACAGAGCCAATTCCACATGTTTACATTTTATGGATGACTGCTTCTGCATTGCAATAGCAGATTGAGTAGTTGTCACTAAGATACCATGGACTGCAAAGCTTAAACTATTTACTGACCGGTGTTTGTTAATCCTTGATTTAGGGAAAGACAGAGTTTCAAGATAACATGGGTTTTGTTTTTAATGATTCATCCTCCAAGTTTGGAGGCTGGGAGAAATTGGGTGTCAGATTATGTGCTTTTTTTTTTTTTAAGTGAACCAATTAATTTTGTTCAAGTGATTGCTTGACAGCTCCAGGCAAAAACAGATTATATCAGATTCCGCATCATTTTCTTTTTCATTGGTTCTTGTAAAAAGGAAACAGTGTAGGAGAATGGTAGTGTGACTTACATATCACAAGCCAGTTCTCTGTAGGTTAACTCCAGTTGTACATAGTCTACAGCTTTGGAGTGAATGGAGTTCATATTTGGCATCGTATAGGATATTATTTCATATTTTAAACCTGAAACAAACCCTCCAAACTGGAGAGGTGTTGTAAATGGTCAGGGAATATGATTACTTAAGTGGTAAGGTGTGAGGAAGGATCCAGAAAAATACCATGTCACTGGCTCAAAGATAGCTGAACTTTTTAAACTAGACTATAAGCTTCTCTTTTGCAGGAAATCATGCAGAGAATCGGGATGGTCTTTAGGAGGGGGTTTAGGATAAATGGATGTACATGCAATGTGAAAGCAGCAGTTGGGAGGAAATGAGGCTGAGGGATGTGCTCAGAGCATACTCTAGGGATTGGCAGATGGACTGCACAAACTCACATTGTTCCTTGTCAGAGGACCAACACTATTGCATCTTCAAGTTACTCAGGTAAATGACACAATAGCATATTTATTCCATTACCTTTCTAGGTCAGTCAGTAAAAAACAACAGATAACATGAAGCAGAGTATCTAGCTGCAAGTTCAAGTACAAAACATCAGCATAAAAAGTTCCAGAAAGACAGGGTTTTGAAGATGCTCTCAGCTAGGCAGAGTTTAGCAGCCCTTCTCTTCCTGATCTGCGGGGTCAGAGACACCTGTATAGATTTGATAGCGGGAGAAGGGAAGGGCGGTCCTGAATGAACTCCATCTGACACCTAGTGACTGCTGTATAACCTTACTGAAGTCCAGTTTCCTCATCTACAATTTTTACATGCTTTAACTGATGGCATATTTTAGGGGGTAAATGGCTAATTTTATTCTGATATGAGCATGTATTGTAATAATAGTGTCAATTTACTAAGCTGTGCTAGCCCCTCTGCTAGTTGTTTTCTCTTAGTCCTTATAACAATTCTGCTGGGAAGATGTTATTTATTTATTTACAGAGAAGAAAACTGAGGCTCAGGTCACTTCAAAAGATTAAGAATTGGAATGGGCAAATTTTGCCTTTGAAACCAATTCTGTTGAACTCCAAAGTCATTGTAGTATTCCAGTTCCTCAGTGACCACACTGTAAAAGTTAAAAGACTGCTGGAAGGTAAGGAACATGGGAACATTTCCCCTACACTTTCCAATATCAGCTGGAATGGCAAGATCATAATCCTAAGCATTTTCCTTGGTTTCAAGTCTTTCAGGATGTTCAAAGGAACTTCAAAACACAATGAGTTAAAGTCTTATATTTTTCCCCTTTATTATGTTTTGATGGAAATACAAGTTCTGTTTTATTGTTTTAGACCTAAATTTCTCTGATTGCCAGCTCCACCATGAATAATTATTTTCCCCAATGCTAAGGGCTTCTCTTTTACATATGTCAGTTGCCTAGCATGGTTGGAGAAATGTACTGGAGCTTTGTCCTTGGAAGCCCTTAGGCCATGCCCCTAAGCTATCATGGTGTGTCTTGTGGGAAGACTGGGATGTTCTGTCCAGAGCATAGCCATCTCAGGAATCCTGATGAGTCTTGCTTTTTTTTGCTTAGTCTTCAGACAACTTCTTCTTTGTGTCACACACCTAAAGGATAGATAAGGAAAAGGTGTTGTAGGTGCTGTAAATGGAAAGCAATGTTCACACTGGTTTAAAGAGAGTAATGAATATCAAATAAAGAAACAGGTTGAGTTTAATTCTGTAAGTAATGAGAATGCTCAGCAGGCTTTGAACTGGGGTGAAGGATAGTTTTAGGCATGTGATGTAATACAGGGATGCTTAAAGCAGTAGACATGAGGAGGAGCCTTCTGGAAGCATAGTAGTCAATGAGGATGGACTGACCCATGGTTATCCATTTTCCCTGAAGCACGCTAAATAGCACTGTGTTAGCTACTTTACTCTCATTTCTGAGACAGAATGCCAGACACACAAAGTTAAAGAAGGAAAGGTTTATTTAGCTCACAGTTTGTAGAGGTTTTGGTTCATAAACAGCTGGCTCTAAAGCAGGGTGGTATGACAGAGGAGAACAGTTCATGGTGGGCAGATGGTAGCAAGGGAACAAGGGATCTTAACAGCATCTTTCTGCTCTTTTTATGTTGTAGATAGGCTACCAGAATTAGTGGATACCAAATTAGTCAGTGGACTGATCACAAAGCATTAATCCCAGCATCACACACTGTAGATCCAATCATCTCTGGAGAAGCCCCACCCATGATTGCAGGAGGCTTTGGGGGAACATCTAGACTCAGACTATAACAATCACACTTCTCTCTTGGTAGCAGTTTGGTTTACCAGGTAGGTGAGGAAGAGTCTGTTGGAGGCTGTGCTGGCAAGGGGTGACGGGGGGCTTGCTTTGTCAAGGGATTAGATGGCCTGAATGTGGTTTCTGCACTTAATGATATCCCTCTTCCATGCTGGTGGGTGGCCTGGAGCATCTCAAAGAGTCTCCCCCGCTTTGTGGTTCAAGTATCCTTTCCTGTTACCATTTTGCCCATTCTCTCCCTTCACTGCTCACACACCTCTGTGTTCTGGCCCAATCTTGGCATCTATTCTGAGGAGACGAGAATGTGGTATTTCTAAATACTGGGAGTCCAGACTTCTCCTCCATGACAGGGTCATCAGGCCAGCAGATCTCATCAGCATTTCTTCACAAGAGGCTGCAGTTCCCTTCCTGTTAATTTTTTTTTTTTCTCTTTTTAAGAAGCACATTCCTAATTATTCACTAGAGTGCCTGAAATTTCTGTTGGGGGCAGATAATAGTCTCCCCATTTGACAGATGAGGCCAAAGAAGTGAGAGGAAGAAGGTTGGATGTGAGAGATGGATGCCTTGGGCACAGCTTTACCTCTGCTATTAACAATTCCAGTGAGAATAATTCATATCCTCGGATGTCTGTTTCTACATGGGTTTTTGTATTGTTTTGTTTTTTAACAGAATGAAAACAAGAGCAGCTTTTGACCTATAAGTACTTATTTCTGTTCTCAAGCTAGAAACTTTAAAGAGTCTTTCTGTTCAACTGAGCAAGTCTTTCTCTTTAAAAACCCTGATTACTTAGAAATATAGATGTTTAACCTCTATTTAAATCCACTGCTCCCCTATCAAATTATTTCTTTTTGCCCAAAATATCAAAAAGCCTGAAATCATAATACAGCAAGTGTCAGAGCTAAGATTAAAATATGGCAAGATTTAGCAAGCTTGGATTCCATGAAGATATTCTGGTTTTTTCCCCTCCCCCTTCACCTTTCTTGTATTTTTTCCCTTTTTTTCTACCTATGTTGGCTATCTTCTGGAGTTTAAAACATTGAGATAGCTTGTTTCCCTTGGGTTTGGCACTCCCTTGGCAGTCAGTTTCTCTTTGAACTTCTTAGGGATGTTCTTCGGTGAACTCTGACACTGAGGATCAGTGTGGCACAGTAACCAGCAAGAAAATTGAGCTCTGTAACCCTTCTCTCCCTAGATGGGGGTGGCCTGCTCCTTCTCTAAAATTCTAGATGGGGAGTACAGGATCTGATAGAGAGAGCCCTAGGTTTGAGAGAGAATTGGAATCCTGGATCCCCATTTTAGGATTGGCTTCCTCTGCCCTGGTCTGTAGTAGAACTTAGGCTCTCACATCTGTGGGTTCTGTATGACCTCACGCCCCTTCCTGACTGCTTGAAAATCAGGGACAATGGCAGCATGGCCTGGTTGATGTCATTTTGAGGATGGAAAGTACCTTTCTGCACTGAAAATTGTCACTAGGCCTTGCTCTGATTCAGGTCCTCCACCTCCTGCTCTCTGACTGTGCAGGTACAGAGCTGACACGCAGGCCCCTGCGGTGGAGCTGGGCACCAGTAGGCTTGGATTGTGCTGAGTGTCCCAGCTGTGGGAAGCACCAGCATCTTACTTCTGATACCTGCACATGTGCTGGTTAGTAGAGTGTATCACTGATACGTGTATTTTAGTGGTGATGGTGGTCAGGATTGCTATGGTGATTTATTTAGAGATGGTTTAAACATCTTTTATCTTTGTGACCATTTATCTTCCAAACCAGGATTACCACTGGGCACAAAGGTTGACTCAAAATTAAAGTTACAAAGTGGTGTCAAAGGAACCACCAAGCGGGGGGGTTCATGTGTGGGCTGCCACACCACTGCTCTTTGCAGAGCAGCCCTCCTTTCTCCATCTCTGCATTTCACATGCTCAGAATGTCCCCTCATTACTATATTTCCTTTTTTACTTTTAGTAAAGGTCAAGAGAAACAATCCCTTCTTTTCCACCCTCTCCCATCCTTTAATTCTTCCAATTGCTGCAATTTCAAGTTAGAAACCTCTCACTTTCAGAATCCAATATGTGGAACATCCCAGACCATACCCCAACTTTGTAGTTGTTTACTACAAACCACATCTTTGGTCAGGAAGGCACTGAATTCTACCCAGAGTATCAGGGTGGGGAACATCAGGTTGTGGCAGGGAGGTTCTCAGAGCTGGGTCAGAGGCCCTGGTGAGGCCCCTGAAAGCATTAAACAAAGACAGTGCACAGCATGAGGCTTGAAACCCTGCATTTTTAGGGGGTGGTGCTTACCCACAGTGACCTAATAATTCATGTTATAATTTGCACAAGGCCAACACTTTGGGGAATGGATTTCAACTTTGCCCACAGTGTGACTTGACTTAGAGGGTGACTATAAATAAGGCTCTGGGCTCTCCCCTAAGGAGGAGGATTTAGTAGCTGCGGGGAGAACCTGCCATAGGAGAGCACAGGAGTCCACAGAGCTGGGTCCTTAGGAGATACAGAGACAGATGAGGCCACAGACACTCACACAAAATCTCAGTCCCACGGTGAGACTAAGATACTGAGGTTGCACAAGAGGCTGCACTATATGTCTGCTAGTAGAACACTGAATTCCTGGTGCTGACAGACTGCAAACTGAGGCTGCCATTCCTGAGAGCCAGAACCTGGACAGCCAGAGCCATGTGTTGCACCAAGTGTGGATGCTGGGTTTTCTAGGCTCCTTCCTATCTCCCACAGCATGGCTGCAGATCTTGCTCTGTAAAGACAAGGCCACCCTTACGACCTTGAGTGGCATTTCTATCTGAAGTCCCAGGTTGTTAGGTCGTTTTTGTTCTTCCTGCCTGCCTGTCCCTCCAGAGCCAGATTCCCTGGCCTCCCCATCAGCCTGTGACCTCACCAAGGAAAACAATAGAGGCCTTTGTTTATTATGAAAAGTCCATGCAGTCCCCACCTTAAGAGGCCACTTGATAATCATCATTAGTATCAAATGTAGGTTGATTCATTGTGTTTTCTAGACCTTTATTGTTTTGTTTTGTTTTTCCCCCAGATGGACTGTTTTGCTTCTCACAAGTTTCTAGTTGGTTTCATGGTGAAGGGCAAGAGATGAAGGAGCCAGTAGAACATTCTGGAAAGGAGGCAGACAGTGGCTTTGCCTCTTAAAGTGGACTACCTGGCCTTGCCCAATGAGAGATAATAATTTACAAATAAAAATGTGTGCAGGCGCGGGGGTAACTGTTCACAAAGCCATCTAGTCCATTAGTTTAGTGAGGTGAATGAGGACCCAGCTCAGGAATTCTGACAATGTGCAGTTTAAGGAGTGGATTCTCATGGTGGATCGGGTATAGCTGAAGGGCAGGCACAAGAGTGTACAGTGAAACTCTCCATCTTTGTCCTTTTGGGGCCCCAGGTGATGGAGACTGATTTATTTGCATCTGTGCCTCTTCCTTGAACTAATTGTTCCCTCTTTCCTTCTTGAGTGTTGCCATGTAAATAAATGACTGGGTTTTGAAGGCAGCTAGGCCATAATGGACAAGGTTGGGAGGTGCTGGAGTCAGGCGCCAGCTCAGTAGGCAAAGGCAGGCTGACTGCAGCAGCTCCGAGGCAAGAGAAAGAAATGGTTCTACAGTTGAGTCATGCTTGCAGGATCATTGGTATCATTGAAAGTAGAAAAGTGCCTTTGAGCATCTCTACTGCAGCAGCTTTTTAATCAAGGAAAACACACTTTTCAAGATACCTAATGTGTACTTGTTTGGCTGCTGATCAGAACCCTCCAGGGAGACTTGCCACCTCTTGTGGTGTCTCTTGTTTGAGAAAATTCTTTCTTGTAGTGCATTAAAGGCATCTCTTTTAAAACCTAAATAGTTCCACTTCCTGAAAGTGTTCTTTGGATTCCTGATGCCAAACCACCTGGATTCTTGTACTTTGTATTCTTGTACTATGCTTTCTCAAAGGTGTAGATAAGGAGAGCTCATAGAACACAGTGCAGTACCAGAAGGTGATCTGGTCTGCAGAATACTGGAGATTGTTATCTTTGCTACTGAAGATACAGATAAATCACCTTCCTGTTAGCTTTGCTATTGTTGATGTGCACTGAAATCCAAGTGAAGAAAACCCACCAAATAAATATTGACCTGTGCTACTTATGCTGGTTCAGACTAGCACATCCTACCTTCAGTGGATTCTCTGGGCCAAAATTTAGGTGTTTGCATTATTATTTTGATTCTTCCCATTTTTTCCTGCTGAGTAGTTCCAGGGAGAGATTGGGTCAAATGTCAGTCAAGTGGTTTTGTTTGGGCCCAGGGGCTGCAGAGAAAGTGCAGAATCAAGGGACCCATGTCTCGTAGATGTCCAGCCAGTCAGAACTCCTTTTCTATGTTCTGTGTCAAGCAATCTCACTGGATAACAATATCTACCATCACTGAGTCTGGTGTCTCCTTTATATTAACTGCCTTCTTTATCTAAAAAAAAAGACTGATAAATGTGTCTTGTCAAAGTAAAGTATTTTCTTTCCAGTTATGTTGTAAGCTCTCTGAGGGCAGAAGTTAAATCTTTTATTAATGTAATAGTCACTTATTTTATTTCCCTAGCCTAGATGTTAAACAAGTTATTGTTAGCTCTCTGCCAAGGCAGATAGGTCCGTGGAAAGTACCTTCTTTATCAAAACAGCTTCTGTCTAGTCAATCCTATGCATTCTGAAGTCCTTCTTTAGAGACATCTAAAATCTTTCCTCTGCAAATGTTTTGTGCTCTCATCCAGCTAGACTGGGACAGAGTTGAGTCACTGAACTCCTGCCCTGGTCTGCAGAGTTTTAGGGCAAGTTCAGACCAAGTGCTGTGGGATTATAGAAGATCTTGTTAGGAAAAATTGATCTCAGGACTCTTAAGGGAAAACCTAGGGCAGCATAGTAAATATGTATCGAAATATTATTGCAGACAGTGCATAATATGGAAAATCAACCCATCCCCTCTGTTTGGGACTTTTCCCAAGCATACCCATTTATGTCTGCCAGTATCATTTCTGGTTGGTTTTTTGGATGCTTCAGAGAGTTATATATTAATCCTGTTTTATAGGCTAGAATACCAGACTCTGAGAGTTTTTTCAATGGGTTTCTAAAAACAGGTGATTTCTGGGACTCAAACTCTCAAATCCCCTGTTTTCCAGCAGCAGGAGATTATCACTGAAAAATCCTGCCATCTCTGCCTTGCATAAGTCCATAAGGGGAGAATAGTTGACCCTTACATCTCTCCTGATTGTTGCTGTCACTCAAGCCCAGGGTGTGAGTAAACCTGAGCATTGCAGTTTTGTGCCAGAGGCCAGCTCCCTGTTCCTTTCTTGGACTGGCCCCAGCCTTCTCTGTGTTGGAAAATCTTCCATGGGTCCCAGCTACAGCAAGGCATGGGATGATGTGACATTCAGTGGCACAGCATGGGGCTGTGGGATTAACAGGTTCACTGTGACCTAATCCAGAAGTTCTTTAAAGGGTTTTCTAAAGCATCCTGGTTTTGAATGTGGATGCAAGATTCAGTAAAGGGCTCCACAGGTCTCCAGAAGCATGGACTTTAGGGAGGGTAGCCACTCCAAGCTTGAGATTCTGAGTTCAAGTCCTGGTTCTGCCTTTAACAAGTGATTCTGTTTTCTCATCTTTAAAGAACTATTAATAATACTTCTTTTCCCTATACATATAATTCTGAGGGCAATCTGAGTGAATGGCTGTAAAGAGGTTCTGATATGGTAACAGGTAAATAGAACTAGAAGATACTATTGTTTAGAATTATCATAAAGGAGGTTTCTGACAAACTGTAATCTTACATTAAACTTTTCCATTGCTTCTTCCAAAGTCCCCTTCAATGCCTGTCCTTTCTTTTCTGCTCCTAAAAGAGATCCAAACTGTGGCTCTGATGAACAACAGCTGCAGGTTGGAAATGGTCAGCCGCTGAGCACAGATACCCGCCACATGGTGTAATTGCCCTTTGTGAAATTCTAGGGTGAGAGGTCAACCCTCGTTGCCCATCTTTGTCACTTCTCAGTCATCTGTATCCTGGTGGCAGTTGTGTTGTCCCAGCATCCTTCCCCTACCCCACCCCCCTCCTGGAGCCCAGGAAAAAACCATCTGCTGAGTTGGCTTTCAGAAGATTTTTTTTTTTTAAATACCAATTTCCCTTTGTTCTGAGGCAACCTCCAATCAGTGTTGGTGTCTGCCGGGTTTGGCGAAAGGCTGGTATTGTGTTTCATGCTCCCAGAGGAAAGGTTGTCCACTTGCTTTTCTTTTTGATTCGATTCCCTGCCATTCTGCAGGACAGTCAGAGGTTGCAGCTGCCACAGTCAGCTGTAAATTGGAGAACCCTTGTTTAAGAACTTCCATGTTAATCCTTGGCAGGGGGAGAAAAATAAAAACACAAAAACCAAAACAATACAGACAAAAAAAAAATTAAAACTACTACAATGAAGTCCTTCTATTTCCATTTTGTCCTGCGAGTCCCATCCAGCTCCTAGTGGTTGTTTTAGGGAGGCCTGCTACCTTTGGTAGCTTTGGGAAGACCATCAGGTATCTAGCTGCTGAGATTTCCTGGTTTCTTTATGAAGAACGCAACCTTTATGTCAGAGGCTTGGGAGAGGTGTGCTTTGGTGGGGAGCTGGAATTACAGGGCTGTGCAGGTTGTTTTCCTGAATCATGGCCACCATTTGGGTACTGAGACTAGCTAGGACCTTTGCAAATAACTGGCACACATTGTCTACCAGATCCTCTGTACAACCACAGCGTAGACATTGTTGTTCCCATTCCACAGATGAAAGCTGCTAGGCACGGAGGCTTCTAAGAACTCGCCTGGGTCTGCAAGGCAGCCAGGGTGCAGCTCTTGTTGGATGCCTCCCTTTGCTCCAGGCAGCCAGTTGGGACTCCCCAGGCATCACTCAGGTGGGCAACCCGGAGGTACGAGCCACAAATCCTCACCTGATGACTTTGCCTTTTGCAAGACTGACAGTGGGGACTTTTCTCACTCCTTGCATTTATTTTTTTGTGAAAGGAGACTCAAGAACTAGATGACAGTGAAGCCAAAGAGCCAGTTTGGCCAAATCTTGCGAGAGCTCCTGCTCTCACAACAGGATCTTCTGCTCCTGCTGCTCATGCTTTCTCTTCTTTTTCTGACATGTTAGTCTAAATTAGTACAGTTTCTCTTGGGAGACTTAGGAGATGCTTGGACATGTTCCTTCAGGTTATTCTGTGACTCTCCAGCCTTGTGGCATCTGCCCTCCTGCTTGCATAGACATCCCTACTTGGGAGGTGTCACTTTATTTGCTCCTTTATGGTGATAAGAAGAAGATCAAGAAATGAGCGCTTAATAGATTCAGCGTGTTGGTGAACATCTATAAAATTCACAAAACTGTTCTTCAGTATAGCATTTCCTTCCCTTTCACTGTTGGGTTTGTCCAGCAACCCAAAAAATGGGGACCTGATGATTCTAGTGTGAACTGGAACAATACCAGTGGCAGAGAGAGAAAGGGAGTAAGGGAAGGGGATGCAGGGAGGGGCAGAGGGAGGTGGTGTGAGGCAGCTTCGGAGGCTTTTCTTTCTCTTAGGACATGGTTGTTTTCTATATGACTTGAAGGTGTGTGTGTGTGTGTGTGTGTGTGTATGCATGTGTGTGTATGAGAGAGAGTATTTGTGTGTGTTTTGATTTCTCCAAACACATCATAGGTTACTATTAATATGGATAATCAGAAATATGGCAATGTCACTGAGCAATGGACTCAACTTTGCCCTACCTACTGGGGTTTTTGCCTAGAACCTTTCCATGTGAAATGACGAGGTTGTTACTAAATGTTCTTCCCTGCTATCCTTTTCTATTGCAATCTATGTATGAAAGCAGATATTGTCCAAAGTGACTTGGGAGACATAGCAGTTAGCACATAGACTTATTGGACTAGATCAGGGAAGTGGTGGGTGGTGAATGTCCATAGAATGGGTAGCAACAGGTTCAACCTTGTGAGCTTAAAAAGTACCCCCATGCTCAGACATACCAGCTATCACGGGCTGCACCTGGGGTAGCTGGGGTCCTACAGTCCAGTTCCATCTAAGGTTGCAGATCTCAGAGCTGTGAGTACAGGAGGAGGAGCAGAAATAGCATAAAGAACATCTGACTTCTGAGCAGTGTGCTCCACTGTGCCTGAGACAGATGCCCTAGCAAAGAATCACAGAGCTTGGCTTGGATGTCCCTACTGATGCTAATTATCCCACTTAAAGTGCTCTCTTCTCTAGCACCATGTTATTCATTCATTTATTCATCCATTCAGTCAAAGATATGTTCTTCAATAGCTGTTTGTTGCATGCCAGGCAGTGTTATCAAAATATATTTGGGTATTGTTCCTTAAACGTCACATTGGGGTAATGTCTGATTTGTAAGCTACATCAAAGAAGAAGTTGAGACAGAAAGGCTTGTCCATAGCAACTCAGCTAGAAAGGAGCATATCAAAGACTTTTAAAAAACTGCCTTGTAAGGGACTGGTTGATTTGACTGAGTGATAGGGACAGTCTGGGCTTAATTGAAAAAGAAAAGCAAGAAGCACCTTAAAGCAGAGCAAGATGAGCTGTGAGTGAAAGGCATCCTTTTTGGTGTCCACATGAAGAGACATGTGGCTTCATAGTATTGATGCATTTAATCTATGGGATGTTCTTGAGATACCCAAATAGAGAGAGGAGGGGAGAATAGCAAGTTTGGCAAGAAACCATAAGGAAGTTACATGTCACATATTTTGTTGGAGGGAACAAAATCCAGTAAAAAACATCAGAGGTGATAGAAGCAGCAGTCTGAGACACAAGGAAAGGTTACAACATTGAAAATGCCCAGTGTCTTGCAGGAAGTCAGGTACAAGTGTAGAGGCCAAGTTGTAAGCTGGCCACTCCCGGGAGAGGACAGGAGGGCCAGCATCTGAGAGAGAAAGTGTGCATGGGTGGAGGACAGAAATAACACATACTTCTTCAGGGGCTGGGGGAAAGGGGCTACCTTTGAAAGACTCCACCACTCTGGAAGATCTTTGTAGGTGAGGAACAGAGAGTACCCTGGAGAAGTGTAGCCTGCCACTCTAGGACCTTTGCAAAAATGTTTGTTGTTCCAGCCAAGGTACTGGCAGTTTGCTATTAGTATCAGAGCCACTGTTGACATTTTATATGGGGCAACTGTGTAGGTGGGCTTGGACACAGTTTGCCCCAGCCTGGCCAGCTGTGCCCCTCTCCACCTCCAGGCAGGAGCAGGTGTTCCACTCTGGATGCCTGCCTTTCCTTCTGGCTTCATTCCTGAATGACAGCTGACCTTTGCTCCCCATTATAGGCTTGCAACATATTCTCCTCTGCCTGGGTTCCAACAGAGGGAGGAGCAGTGGGCTCTTCTGTTCACCTTCTTTAAAAGAGGGAGACACATGTTGGTCCTCGGAGCTTTTCCTTCTGAGGAAAGGAGAGTCGGTGACGGGGACTGCAGGTCATGGCACATAGCTGGCAGGCATGGAGGCCAAGCAAATATATGAGGAGGTGGGAGCTTCCTAAGCATCTGTACTTTTTCCTCTTCCTCCTAGGAGCTCAGCAGGGTAGTTTAGTGTGGGACTGCATGCCTGTTAGTGGAAGTGTTGCATGTGCACACATGTGTGAGTGTATAGCCTCCAGGTGACACAGTAGGCATTAGCATGTATGATCTGATACAGAGAACACTGAGCTCAGAAGCAAAACTTTTGTCTCTGCCCATAACCATCTTATGCATAATGACCACGAATGAAAAAAGACAGGTGAAGAGCACACAGCCATTGCTGCTGGTTTTTATGGACTTTGCCTGGCATCCTGTTGGGAAGTCAGGCCAAAGGGTGATGCTTATGCTTTGGCAGATGCTAGGGGGTGTCCAGTGAATGAGTCCAGGGAAGGATGGAGGCAGCTAGGATGCTAGGCTGGGCCTTGAAGAAAGTATAGGTTTTAGCAGGATAGGAGGTGACCAGGAAGATTGCTTGAGTTATTGTCCAGGGTGCAAACTACTCAAGGCATGCCTGGGTTGTGGCAAGCAGACAAGACCAAATTTGAAGTGGAAGCTAGCCTTGGTTTGTCTGATTTGGGAAACTGGATGAAGCAATAGGAAGAAAAGAATAAAGGAAAATGCACAGAGCTGCTTCTCTAAGAAATCATTGCACAACCAGCTTTGCAGGAGAGTGAACCTAGAGTCAGAACCTAAACTGAGGGCAGTGTAGGGCATAAGTGACCTTGGTTTTTGTGATAATACCAAGAGGTCCAGAGAGCCTTCAGGGAAGTGAAAAGGAGCAGCCTTGAGCAGCATGATTCCTGTTACTTGAAGAAATTCCATAATTTTTGAAGAACTCATTGATTTTTTTCTAAAGAATTTATAAATGTCTTACTAACACTTAGGGAAAGTCGAATGGAAGGGCATTGAATAAAGAAGGTACATTGATTGGGAGAGGATCCCAATCCATCCCCTTGCCCTGGTATTTCATCCCCACTGGTGATGTGTGTTACAGGGCACACACAGGAAGAATTCCTCCTGCGTGCCTTCTTTTGACACATAAGCTAAAGTTTGCCTCCTGTGTTTCAAGTCGGTTGTCACCAGCAGTGTGGGAAGGTTTGCTTTGCATCTTATTGGCCCACTGTCTGTTTCTAGGCCAGCTTGTTCTGTCTACGTTGTGGAACTCCTTCTTGTCCTATTGCTGAGTTCTCTGGCTTGGCACGGCACCCAATAAATCTTTCCCACCCTTTCTCCAAATAATGCTTTCAGGGAACTAGGTGGATGGGGAAAGCCAACATATGTTCGCTTCTGCCACAGTCTCCTCTTCAACCTATTTTAACCGCTTTAAATGGGACCCATCCATACACAGTATGGATGAACAAGTTGCACTTTTTTATGTGTTAGAAAGGGACACAAATGCAGATGGCCATGATGGGGCGTTTTCCCCACCCTCAGAAGGTGGGGGAACAGGGCAATGGTGTGAAAGAATGAATTAGTTATGGCAAATCTTGTTAGTGTCCATTGTAAGCAGAGAAGCTAAGCCATCTGTGGCCACTTGCAAAATTGTTCCTTGTTTGTTCAGGCTCCCCACTCAAGCAAATCTTTCTGGCTTCTGATAATTTGCATACTGTCACTTGTTTGCCAACTAGAGGGTGTCTGGACATGTGTATGTTAGAGGGCATCTGTGGGGACACGTATGTGCATGCTGAAAAAAGCCCAGTGTTGGTATGCCTTTGGGAGCTGGCTTTGACCAGGCTTGGGCTCAGAAGGGGAAGAATCTTCTGTTTGTATTCATTTGAGACATTCCTAGCTCACTTCTCCATTTGTCTTCTTAGTCTCCAATCACTTTCTGTTCCCCTAGTTCTCTTGCTGCCCTGATTTCTGTGTAATGTTGTCCTCATCTTCGTTTATGGTATGTTGTGGGCAAGAGGCAGAAAGTAGTTAAGCTTTCTACAGGATAAGAGTGAGGCCTTAAGGTAATATTTGCCACCAGTTTGGCTGAATTACTTTGTATTGAAGATGCTGCTATTCTATCTCCAATCACTCTCCATGGGTTTACCACAGACCTTCTGTAAATAAGTGGTGTCCAAGTGCTGCAGGGGTCCACAAACTGCATGGTCCCTGGGGCTCCTATCTTCTGGGGACTTCCATGGGAAGTGATGCATGATGAGCATTGCAGGCATGGGGAATGGAATGAAGCAGGCTCTTGAGGACCTGTGTGTAGGGATGGTCACCAGGTCAGGTGGCTTCTGAAGGCCTTGCATTTGACAGCTGTAGAGGCCAGATGATTATGTAAGGCATGAAGTCAAAAGGGCTCTTGTGCTAGGCTTCAGTATGCCCAGGCTGGCAAGAGTCAAACTGAAAATTTTCTAAAATTAAACAGCAGAAATCCTCCTTCTGCTCATCACCGTAACCACTCTGGGAAAAATGATGTAAGGGATTAGAATGTGAGACAAGAGTTGGAGTTCCTCTGTGTTATATTTCTAGTAGCACTGAAAATTAGTTCTCTTTATAACTTTGACAGCCTAATTGGCTGAAATTTCCTAGCACCTTAATTTTCTCTTTGAGAAATGGGCTTTTCTTTCTCTGTCTCTTTCCCTTCTATAAGGGAAGCACCTCTGGCTGTAATGAAAGTTGGTGATTTTATCTATTCTAAGGGCCTCATTAGACTATCAGGCAGTATTCTCCATACTACATGAGAAGGTCAAACTGGTTCTCATTGTTTGATGGAAACACACAAAGAACGTGAAAATAGAAAGAGACCTTGCAAATCCTCAGAGCAGATGAGGACATACAGCCCAAGCCAGTGGAGCCTCATGATTTGTCTAAGACCACATAGCCAATCAATGACCGTCTTGGGGGTAAAAGAAAACAAAACAAAAAACATCCTTTCAGGTCATCACAATGCTGGATACTAAAAGGAGGACAGGGCACTCTATTGCTGTGGTCAGTAGTGGCCTCTGCTTGAGAGTCTGCCATGCCTCTTTGATTGGCCCATCTTATTACAGTTTGACACTTTTCTCTTGAACCCTTCTGAACCCATCATGCCTTTGCCCAGGAGAATCAGATAAAGGAGCCTTTTATTTCCCAGCTGCCCTGTGCATGCAGCATTCAGAGGAGAGGGGCTAGCAGTGGGGGTGGGGAAAGGAGAAAGCATTTGTCTTTCAATACTGGTCTGACAGGAGAGTTTCACTGCCAGGCATTTTGAGAACCAGCTAAATAATGGTCATAGCCAAGACAAAAGATAAAACTGACCCACTAGTTATGTAGTTACTTGAATGTGATTCACCCTGCATAATACTGCCTGAGACCTGAGTGTCTCCTTGTTAATGAGCCAAAAGACAGCACAATTAATTATAGGGGAAGGAGTGCTATCAGACAGGAAACTAGTCCTTGCAAAAGAATTAAGTCCTGAAATATCCCCTGTCTTCGTCAAATACAGAAGCACCCAGAAATAATGTTACCCACATACCGTGGGCATATATGAAGAAGGATGAGGAAGGCAGAATCTAGTGGTCTTGACCCAATATGTGGGGTCGGATGCAGGAACCAGGGCAGCTGCCGTGACTGGAGAGAGGGGCCAGGGTGTGGCAGGAAATTATTACTTGTAGCTTGGCTGAGAATGAATATTGGACAGAGTTGGCTAGCAGCTCCGAAAGCCAGCCAGGGTGCCTTGAATGCCAACATCATGCCCACTGGAGAGAGCCAAAATGAGGGGCTGGGAATCAGGGCTAGACTAAAGTAAAGGCCAGATGCTGAGGGCCATATTCGAGACAGTGAGTTTGAACCGATTTATAGGATGTCTCCTGTCTACTGTCATGGTCCGATTCATCATGTTTTGATGACACAAACAAGCACTTGTGTTTCTCGTTGCTTTAGGAGTATGACTGTATGTCCACTCGGGAACTGGGAACTTGGGAACTAGTAACTGAGAAGTCAGGGTAGCATGGAGTGTCTAAGCTGGGAAGAGGAGAGGTAGAGGCCAAGAGGATTTGAAGCGAGCAAGGTCAAAGATTAGAGGACAAGGGTTACCAGCAGGGAAAAGCCCAGGATTGAAATATTTGCTGAAGGCTGACAGGCAACAGAATGGAGGCAGACAAGTGGCAAATTCCTGTTTTCTCTTCTAATTGAGAAAATATTTTGAGTGGTATTCACTCAGACTGCATAGTAAGTAGGGGTGGGGGCTGGAGGTGGAGAAAGAGTAGGGCTGAGAGAGAATATTAAAAAATTACTAGTGGAAGCCAGTTCAAGGAGTGGTTTCCACGCACCACCTTCCCTGACCTTGTCTGAGCAGCACGACATTCATTTCTTCGCTCACTCGTTCAGCACATGTCCCTGGAGAATCTGCCTTTAATGCAGAGGTTGGTAACTGCCCACAGGAGGTAGCAGCAGACAAATGGAAAGGAGCCTAGTTCTCCCTGGCAGGGTGGGGAGGTCCAGCAGCAGGTGATTTTGACACAATGTGACACCCTTGATTTGATGCTGTTATTGTTGTTTCCTTTCAACACCTAAATCTTGTAATCATCAGTGTCTGCTCAGAGTCTAGTGACTAATTTTATATAATTTTGCTTCTAAGAGAGAATATAAAGTGATTACAGCACTAGGTCTGGCTGTGCCAGGGCAGTGGTTCTTAATGGGGTTGCCCTGCACTACCCTAGGAATTGTGTACAATGCTGGGGCGGGGTGCATGCCCAGAGGGAGAGCCAGGGTTTGCGGAAGTGGTTAGGAAATAAAGCAGTTGTGTCTTGACTCAACCATAGCCAGCTTATCCTCCTCCCTGCTTGGCCCTGCCTGCTCTTGCTTGTAAGAAATAGCTCTAGCATTTCAGGAGTATAAGTTTATTTAGCTTTCTAGGCTGGCAGTGAGGGGCAGGGATGGTGATTCACTAGGCTGTTTTTGAATTTAAGGAGTATAGAGGTGGGTAGGCCTTTGGGGTCATTTTGCAGCAGGGGTAGGAGTCCCCAAAAGTTAAGTGATATCCTCATGGTGTCATTTGAGGTTGTCCCCAGGATGGGATCCCTACCCCCACCCTGGGCCCTGACTTCCCAGAGAACTCTGGGTACACTGCCACCTCTTCCAGGAAGTGATGACTCAGGTTATTTTCATCAACATATCTCACCCACCAACTCCCTCCCCCCATTTTCTTCCCACAGACACCAAAGCCAGTTATAGACTCAAGCAGTTTCAATTTTAGACAATTTCCTTTTTAACTTAGAAATCAATGGTTAGAAGAGGGAGCCAGGGTGTGACTGGTGGCTAGGGGTGGGGAGGTTAAACATGAGAAGCTTCACAGGGGCTGGACTTCTCCTGTGGAAATCAGAATGGACAACCTTCATCTGACCTTGGGAAAGTCCAGAAGCGTTCTTTTACTCTGGCGTTCTTTCACATTTAAGTTCAGAAAGGACTGTCTTCCCTTAAAATATGGGGGCTTTTCCTAAAAATTCATGAAATGATTATGTGTCTTTTAAACTCTAACAAGTTACTCATGTGAGTTTTAGTGTTTTTGTTGTTGTAGTTTTTGTTTTTTTGGTTTTGGGTTTTTTTTTTTTTTGGCACCAGCAATCAAGCTCTGACCTGTGCACGTGTCAGGCAGGTGCTGTACTATAGAGCTACATCACTGGCCACTCATATGAACTTTAACAATTCAGACATGATATTTCTAGGTTATTGGATTTTGGTTCTAATAATCCTTGGTCTGTACTAGCTTTTCCCTAAAAAATTAGAAACTTTGCTTTGTTGTGTACCTTAAAGTTTGAAACCATTGATAACAACTCATGAATGATTGAGTAAGAATTCTGTGTGGTAGAAGCTAACCCCTTCACCTACAAAGGGGTATATAATCCTTCAAGCAACTGTAATAAGTAAACCGTATTTGCCTTATTTTTCTGGTGGTTAAACTGACATTGGGTGGTTAAATAACTTGCCAATAGCACATAGTAGACATAAAGGAGATTTTTAGCATTTGAAGTCAGGTCACTCTTATTTTTAAAGTTTATGTTCATAATCCCAAAGCTGTAGAGGACCTTCTATTCACAATTTAGAGGTCATAAACTGCAATAATATTACTTTTAAAAAAATTCCATCAAATGTTTGAGTCCAAATGACCTGAATTTGAAGTTCTTCAAATTTTTAAGGTTACAGAGGCTTCATAAAGGGCCCTGTTTTAACAAATCTTTTAAACCACACAAGCATGGAACTATTACAGTTTGTTTTAAAAATAATATGTGGGAAGAATTCAAGATGAAAAGGCTGGTTAAACTGGTTTGAGCTGTGTGTGCCCTCTGGTTTCTTCACATGCTGGGGTCCACAGGGGAGCTAAAAATGCCTTTGTCATTGACTTTACTGTCTGGGGCCAGGGAACTGTGGTGATAGCAGCTATCTGAGGGTCTTGGAAAGTTTAAAGCATCATGCAAATGCAAAATCAATGTCAATAGCTTGCTTTTTTTTTTTTTTTTCTTCTTTCTTTTTTAACAGTGTAAACTTCCTTTGGTCTCACTTCTCAAATCCTTCTCTTTAAAGTGCTTTTCCAGAATGTTCATTTGTTAACTAGAGTTAAGTCAGGTTAGTTGGAAGAGTTACCTGCGTTTGATTCAAATGCTTGGTCATGATCTGTCAGAGTATGTGTGTGTGTGTGTGTGTGTGTGTGCATTTGTGTTTTGATATACAAACAAAAACAATCTTTTAAAGTTTACTTATCAATACCTTTATCCCTTTAGGGTAAGAAGTTATGATAAATCATGTCCCTGAAGGTTCCTGTCTTGAAGTACGGCCTTCTCATCTTTCCTTTTCATATGACAGAATCTTAAGGATTTATCGCCAAATGCCTGTCTTGGGAGGTTCATAAATGTGCGTTCAAATGACTTCTCAACCTACTGTTCTAGTGTCAGCTTGTGCGGTGTGGTGTATGGCCAGCTCACCTTTTGGTCCTGGGTGGAAGGGATTAGGCAGACTGTACTGCAGGAGGTTGACTATGTGAGTGGATTTATATGTTCAGAGTGTTCGCTTCTATCAGTAGTCACTTAAGCAACCACTGCTGTGTCTTCAGGGTCCCACATACCTAATATGTAAAATCTCTGCCACTGATATAGAGGAAAGAAACTCCCAACCTGCTAGGTGTCCAGTACGAGTTCGTGTTCTCTAAAATCGAAGAATAATGTTAGGTTAAGAGAACAATATATTTATTGAGGCAAAGAAAACTTCTATCTTAGAAAGAGACAGAAGGGGTCCCTAGTGGGTTGCCAAGAATCCTGCCTTTTCAAGGGATTTTGTTTTTATTTAAAGAGAAAAAAAAAATAAGAAAAGAGTAGAAATAATACAGAATTTTTTAAAAAAGGTAAACAGTAAGAAATCACTAGTTGATAAATTACATATTGTCCTCTTAGAAATAGTTGCTCAAGTTACAAAATTAAAGCATACGAAGTAGACATTCAAAAGTGAGACTGTAAACAGCTACGCATGCATGAGTCTTTATATGTATTTCTATCCTTTCTGTATTAGAGGGAAAAACAAAACATAGCAAGATAAAACAAAACAAATTCCTATAAAAACACAAAACCAAAAAGTCATATAAAACCACAGAATAAGGTTTCAAGGGATTTTTATAGAGCAAAACCAAAAGGTGAGGTAGGTCCAAGATGGGGGAAAATGGGAAATTGCAGGGTGGGCATGAGGTGGGACAGAACTATGGTCAACCAATAAGATTATGAATGTAATTACTCAGGTAAAATTGATTAAATTGGGATTAAATGGAGAAGTAAGTCATGTCACAGCCAGCATGAATACAGAACAGGGGCTTTCTGGCTTTCTCAAGGTGATGGACACCTATTTAGAATACTAATCCCTGATGTTTATCCTGAGGAAGTATGGGGATGCATTTGCTTCATCTTTTGTCTTGAGGTCTGGCCCTCAGGTGAGGTACCTATCCACCCCACAGTCACAACGTATCTGGACTTCTGCACTGGCTGCTTTGAGGGCTTAGCCTTATTTGATTGTCTATGATATTTCTATCTAACTTAGCTGTCTATAGCTGTCACTACTGTTAAATCATATTCTTGAAGGGACTCTTTGGGATATTCTCCTTAAACATATAGCTGACTATCTCTGCTTAATGAGTGGCCTTTCTGTTGTTTGATACCTCTGGGCTTAAATGTTCTTTTTCTCATTGGGACAAGGTATTCCTCTTTGTAACCTCTACTCAGTCTTTTACATAGGTATTACCACTTTTCTAAGAATCCAGTCTAAAACTATAAGCAATTGTGTCCAACAAAAAGAGACTTCATTTGAGGGGAGGTCCTTAAATCCATTCATGAATTCCCTTGTTTTCTCTGCTGTCACTTATTAGATTCTCTCTGAAGAATTAACAAAGGTTATCACAGGAAGAAAAGCAACATCTTTTTTTCTCTCACTTAAGATTTACTTAGAAATATGCTAATTCTGAAAAACAGAATAATGCGCTCCTACTCAATTGTTATTGCTTTTGCACAGCTTGGCTACTTTGTTCAAATTCCTATGTTGTACTGTCTGATTTATTCCAGAAAGCAGGACAGTCAGAAGATAGGCAGAAGTACAAATCTTCTGAATGTTTAGTGGCTATTCACTATTAGAGACATATTTCTCCAAACCGGTCATCTCCCTGATTATAGTTACATTTCTCTGTGCCAAATCTAATGCAAACTATTAAAAATTACAGAAGGTATGAAAGTTTCCAGAAACGTCAGTGTTTTATTTCATGTATAAGAAATCAATTTGAAGTGTATTTGAATATCCATTTCTAATATTTCAGAGTTACCATTTATTTTTTCAGCTAACATCTGATGGATGTAGATTCTATTATAGTCATTGTACTCAGTATTAAGGACAAAAAGATCAAATAAGTTACATCATCTGCCTTTAAGAGTCAGTCAGATAAGCAAATAAAATGGTAATTATAAAAGCATATACTAAATGTAATGAATAAAAATGATAACCCTCTAAATCAGACTTGGAGCTTGATGAAAAAACTTCTGGGATGGAAGGAAGCTAATCCTTAGACTAAGTTCAAGGGACAAGAGGAATAATCTAGACTATGTAGCTATTCCAGGTAGAAAAAAAAAGTCACAGGCTCCATAAGTGTGGGTGGTGGAACAAAAGATTGGACTAGAGGAATTTCAGTTAGTTCTTTTGCTCTGGATGATGATGAGAGTGTGCTGAGAGCAGGGGTAAGGACTGAGCAGTGGGAGGAATGCAAGAAAGAACAAAGTAGTATTTATTGCATTCATACTTATTGTAAGATACAATTCTAAGAGTCTTGTATTTAATGGAAGCTTCATAGATTTTTGAAAGATAGCTGCTGTTGTTACCTGTGCTATATAAGAGCAGGAACTGAGGTGCAGGACAGTTAGCTGTTTGCTTGTTACAGAGCTAGTAAGACATGGATGATAGATTTGCGCCTGTGAAGTCTGGTTCTTGAATTTATTCTTTGAATCACTAGTTTTTGAGTCTCATGTAGAAAGTATTATTCTTCAAAACTCTGACTTATTTTAGACATGAGAATGACACTTGCAGAGTTATGTTCTAGAAAAGTCACATGAAGAAAACCATGTGATGAGCAGATCATAGGGCAGAAAGACTTGAGCCAGAGGGGCCAGCTCGAAGCCTTTGACATAATTTCAGTGACAGTTACAAAAACCTGAGACACATTGGTGACAGAAGACTTCATCAGAAGTGAGCTGATTCAGAAATCATTAAGCAGGTAGAACCTGCACTCCTCAGTGGCTAATGGGATTAGTTGTTGAATGAAAAGGTGAAATTTAAGATAGCTCTTGGCAAATGGACAGCGCCATTAATATCTGCCAAAAGGATGCTTAAGCAATTGAGTGTGGTCCTGTTGCATGTCAAGGTCCAATGTAGTGATGCCTGGTAGGCAGTTGAGTGGTTGAGTTCTGCAAAACAGTGTGGACTTTGAGATGTTAACAGGTAAAGTCATGGGTGTGGCATAATTTTCCTGGAGCATCAGCTAAAGTTAAGGCTGTGGAGGGATCTTTGGGGATTACAGTCATTTACAAGATAAGCAGAGGAATAAAACTTATTGAAGAATGTTTTGTCCAGAGCAGGAAAAACCTATGAAGTCCCCCAGAGTGATTTATGTTGTACAAGTGTAAGCAGCATCGGGTCACTGTGACTTTTGAAAAAATGTTTAAAGTGGAGTTGTGGATTCAAAAACCTGTGAAGAAGGGGATGAAGAAACCGTTGTGTAGACCAGTCTTTCTAGAGAAGCGTAGCTGTGCATCAGTGTGAGTCAACTTCTTAATAATACATTGTGGAGCGCCTGCAGAAGTCTGGAATAGTGAGACAGTGACATGACTTGTCCTTGGTACATGGGTAGCAATACATTTTCTCAGGCATACATTGAATAGGACTTGTTTGCTATGTTCAATTTTCTGCTGGTACTATATACTTATATGTAGTAATATAAGTCCTGCCCTCAAGCAGTTGTTATTCTAGTTGCAATAATAAACACTGAACTAAGAGTCAAAATGAGCGAAACAACCAATCAGCAGACTATCAGGAAGCATAGAGGTTGGGATTAGCTCTAGTCCTTGGAGATAAATTTAAGGAACTTTGTCCTCAAGGATAGAGCCATGGTGGATGCTGGGAACACAGTGATACCTGCCATATGGATACATAGATAGGATGGTGTGTGAGAAGGAGACCGTGAGGAGCTCAGCTCTTTTCTGGACTATATACCTTTTTCTAGGCCCCTTTTTCAGGAACTTTGTACACTCTCACCTGTGTGGCTTGATCTCTCCATTCATGAGGTTCTAATATAATATACTGAATCTACCTACCCAGGAGAAGGTGTAGCATGCCTGCTACATGCTATTCCTGCCTCTTGTTTTAGGTCCTCAGCAGATCCTCTGTCTTTCATTATTCTGCTGATCTAAGAGAAGCATCAAGGAGAAAATGAAGAAATTTATGTGTTGAGTGGAGGAAAACAAGCGTTTAGATAGTATCAGTGATATCCAATGATATGGTCATAGTGAGAACCAGAGACAAATGGCATTCTATTCTACTACTGTATAAGAAACCACCCTAAACTTTATTATTATTATTATTATTGTCTTTTTGAGACAGGGTCTTGCTATGCAGTTCAGGCTGGCCTTGAGCTCACTTTGTAGCTCAGGCTGGTCTCAAACTCGCAATGATCCTCCTGCCTCAGCCTCCCAAGTGCTGGGATTATAGGCGTGAGCCATCATGCCCAGCCGACCCTAAACTTTAGTGACACAAAAGCTCTGCATATTTTCTTATGTCCCCAGTGTTGTGAATCAGCAAATAGGCATAGCTTCTGGTCCTGGATTAGTAGGAACTCAACAGGGGTGTGTGGGACTGCATAGATTTGCTAGGCTTGTGGTTGGGGCCTTAGCCCTAGTTTTGGCCATATTGCTCAGTGCATCTCATTATTCCATTTCTGGGGTTGGGTGCCCAGCTCAAGAGAGCTGGGGCAGCTGGGGCTGCCTGGGCACCTCTCACTACATGCTTTCCCCACATGTCTGGCCGGCGTTTTCTCAATGGCATAGCAGACTTAGGGGTTCGGACCTCTTACATGGTGTCCTTCAGAGAGAAGCAGCAGAGGTTATGACGTTGCTTACATTCTAGCCTCTGAATTTTCAAATGTCACTTGTGCCACATTCTGTTGGGGAAACAAGTTACCTAGGCCAGTCTGGACTACCAGGCTCCACAGAAACCCTGCTTTTCCCATATGGCCCCCAATAAGAAAGCTATCATTTATTTGATTAAATGTGCTCCTGACAGAAAGTAGGGGTCACAGAAAAGTTTAAGAGATTGTCATAATGCATGTGAGCAAGGTGTGGTCCACTGACCAGAAGAATCCTGAATTAGGAGTCAAAAGACCAATATTCTGGCTCTGGCTTCATCTCCCTCTAACCAACCCTAGAGTAGCTTTGACTTGTGGATGAAAGTCCTGGCCATGATGGTTTTGTGTCTTACTTATTGAGACCCTGGAGTAAATGGAGCTAGGTTTGCAGTTAGAAGATGGGGGAATATTTCTACACACACACACACACACACACACACACACACACACACGTTACATACCACACATCCTCATATTGTCTGTAAACTAAGACAACAGTTTATATTGTAGGTAGACAGTTCTTGTCTCTTCTGTTCTCTAAACACAGCCTTTCCTGACTCACTTTCCTCATATGTCATCTGTGTTTCTTACCTGGTTCAGGTAAAGATGATCTGTGATAAAATGTTCTTGTCAGTTCACAACAGTCTCTCCAAAAGATTTATCCTAGTGATTCTGATGATCTGTCTTGATAAGAGTCAGAACTTTCATAACATTCAGATGAGACTTGTTTCTGTTTTCCTTATGCCACGTTTCACTCCACTTTTTATATATTTTCTTTACTATAAATTTGACTGGCTGGTGTATGCATCTGTGTGTGAGTGCATGCATGCGTGTGTGTGTGTGTATCTGTGAGGTGCATGTTCTCAGAGTTTGGGTTGGTGCTATGTAGCACTATTTGTTGTACCATGTGCTTGTGTGAGTGTGTGAATGCACTGAGTTGTTTGAATGAACCGTATAGAATAAAGTCTGACCTAACAAACATATTACTCATGAAGGTAGATGATAACTTATCTTCATTATGGGTATGAATTGGTTGTTTTTTATGCTTAAGTTGATATTCTGGAATTTTACCTTAAGATGAACAGTCTGTGGGATCCTCTTTCATTTAACAGGCTGCAACTTGACTGTGGCAGCAGCTGCCTGAAAAGCCCCTGCTTCTTTCTGAATGGACAGTCACAAGCTTTAGGAACTTAGTGGGTTGAATAGGCATCCAGTGAAGGAGGAAACCCCAAACCTATGTCCTGGTGGATAAATAAGGAAAGATATCTGTCAGAGTGCCTTGAGAGCTGTTTCTCTCCCATGCCACGGACAAGAGTGACCATATTATACGTTGTGTTTATTTAGACTCTTTCTGTGGAGAGTAAGTGCTCTGTAAACATGCCCTATTTAGCCATTGCTGCATATACTGCTGCCTTTCTGAAGTCTTTAATTTAATGAAATAAATTACTTTAAAAAGAAGTGCTGTGAAGCCTCTTAGAACAGTAAACAAGAACAGTTCAGGTCTTTTCAGGAACCTGAAGCCAAGGGATGGTTTGTTTTTTTGGTCTCCAGGAAGAGGTGACACAGAAGGAGGCATTGACCTTAATTTGGCTGAAACCCACCAGGTCCCTTCCTGGCGCTCACATTTCCCAAGTGTGTAACTCAACACCTGTCTTTCTCAGGCAAACAGAGCTCACAGTGACAGTGGAGCCCCTCCTGCACCAACCTTGCCAGCAACCCAGCACCTTTTACCTATTATTTCAAACCCTGAAAAACCAGAACCACAGAATAAATTTTCCCCAAGGATTCTGATTTAGGGCCAAGAAAAAATTTAATCAGAAAAACAACTCCCACAGGAGGTCCCAGGATTGGCACATCTCTCCATTTTTAGCTCCAGACCTAGAGGAGCAAAGGTGTAAAGATTTTAGAGAACTTTAAGACTCCCTGTGGCTCCCCCTGTACATGAGAGGGGCATGCAGTCTGAATGGCATTTTCTCTTACTGTTTGAATGCCAGCCCATCTGAGCTACACAACACCCCCTGCTATTTCCATCTGACATGGCCAAGCTGAATCTCTGGTAAGTAAATAATTAATTTGGAAGTTGGGGATGTCAGTGGAAAAGTCAGCGATGAGGACTCAGATAACAAGCCCCAAATGTGATAGCCGCTCTCTGGCCCTCTGAGAGAAGAACTGTCAGTTCTATTAGACTTGGACAGTCCTGTCTCCCAGCCTGTCTCTCCACATTAAAGTCAAGCAACTGTATCTCTCCATCTTTGGATCACATAGCTGTCCCCAAACACTTGTGTACAGTTGACAGGCTGGTGTTTTCTTTCCCAAATCCACCAGGCTCAGGCAAGTCCCCATGACTCAGAAGACGAGTCTAGTCTCTAGTATCACTGTGGGTTTGGGGAGGGGTCAGGCCACGAATAAACCATTACGTGGCTGATTCTACATCCTACTCTTTCACCACAAAAACCTCAATTTCCCTTTTTGTGGAAAACAAAAACCCTTTTTCAGTGCCCCATCAACGGGGCTGAGGCCATTGAGTTACATGGCATCCCCAGGAAATTTTAAGGATTAATTGGTTTTGGGGATGTGTAACTGGGAGGGACACTTTTTCTGTCCAAGGGAGAAAGAGTTATCCACTTCCATCCCTTCTGACCTCACTGCTAACTTAGTGTGTAGATGAGGAAATTAATCAATCTATGAATGATTTGTGAATCCATGGACTTGTGGCTGAGAGGCCCTAAGGGCATCAACCACAGGATTCCTTAGGTCACAGAGTTCTCTCACTCACCACAATTCAAGGCCTCCATGGAGCTGGGGGAAGGAGTGAGTGATGATGGGGCCCCGACTCACAACTGGAAGCTGGTCCAATAGGCTTTCTGTAATGCTAGGTTGATATCATTTCTGGAAGGAAATAAAAGAACAAAACCAGACAGAGGCAATATAAGAATTTGCAAGCTGAAAATGTGATATGAAAGTAAGATATGATGTTTTTTGCTTGAGAGATTTTCCTTACCCTTTAGTGCATGTGGGTTTGTCACTTGCGAACTATTAATTAAATATGAACTCTGGTTATCTTAGTTTCTTGCCTGGGCCTTCCCAAGACTGCATATACATCACAGTTGTTTGCTATTCCAGCTCTCTTGTATATGTCTGGACTGTTATGGAGCAATTTAGGCCCCTATAAAATGCTGTTGCTTTTGCAGGACATAAAAAGACAGTGGAAAAAAAAAAAACCGAATTTGGCATTCAAGGATGCTTCTAATTTCAGCCAAACAGCTATTTGAAGACTTATCTCTCACCACTTTCTGAACACTCTGTTCATTCCCTGATGGCACTTCCATCCCCACTTCCATACTTCTGTTTACATTACTCCGACCTTAAATGTCCTCCTCCCTTTCCCAATCTGTCCAGTTGTTATGATTTATATCTAGATATCCTCCCAAAGCCTCATGTACTCGTAGATAGGGCTTTAGGGAGGTAATTGGATTAAGGGGGCATGATACTTGTCAGTGAATTAGTCCACTGATGACTTTCTAGCTAAGTGTGATATTGAGAGGTGGAAACTGCTCAGAGGAGGTGAGTCACTGTGGGGGCAGCTTGGAAGGTCTGTGTCCCTCCTCCTCCCTTGATCTCTCTTGCTTCCTGCCTGCCATGTCATGAGCAGTTCTCCTCTGCCATGCCACCTCACTCTGAAGTCAGCAGACTATGGACTGAAACCTCTACACATTGTGAGTCAAAATAAACCTCTCCTCTGTTAAGTTGTGGGCACAGGGCATTTTTCCCTAGCCATGAGAAGGTAACTAAGACACTAATATTCATTTAGCCATGGAAAGTTCTTTCCCTTCCCAGTCTCTACTGCTTGTACCTCTCCTACTCCTGACCTTCCACAGCATCTTTCCTCAGTATCAGTTCTTTATCACAAAACATTACACTTCTTCTTTTGGGCTATTTAACTTTTATTTATTTATTTATTTATTTACTTTTTATGATTAGGAATTCTCTTTGGGACACAAAGGATTTAATATGTTCGTATTCTCCCATAACACTTAGTATGAAGCAAGTACTTGATAAATACTAATTTAATCTATATAATTAAGTTTTAGACAATATACAAAAGTAGTATGTTTAATTCCCATTTCTAAGAAGTTTTGTGTCCAATAAGTAAGAAGAGATGGGCTTGCCTATACATCTACACAGAAATGTTCATTAATTATAAAACATTATGGAACTGGAAAGCCAAAGTGCAATACAAATTTCCAGTATTCATTCATTTAGAGAAAGGGTATGTGAATAGGTGAAGGAGATTTAGTACACAAAGAGGCCATGATCCTAAATTGAAATACTATAATGGGGAGAACTAGACTCCTCTTGCCTCTTTCTGCTAACCCTCCCACACCATTCCATCTAATATTTTCATTGGCTCCCACCATGTTTCCCAAATCCTCCATGGCTCCATCCATAAGGAAACAATTCAATCAAAGCATCTCAAAGGTCTCCAGAAAACCCTAACCTCTCCTTTTTCTGATTGTCTGTTGGGAGTATATTGCTGTTTCCTTTAGGAACCTTTCCCTAATAACATCAGCCTACTATGATATTTTGTTGCAAGACTCATAGTTGGTGATGTAAATTCTATCCTATTTCATACCTTCCATTTTAACACTATTTTCAAATAATATATTTCAATTATATATAGTATTGTTATTGTACATATAGATTTTATCACTTTATAATCCTGAAATTTCTTAAACAGAAGTTTGAGTTATGTTGTGCTCATAACCCACAATGCACTTAGAACATTTACTGTGTTTTTTGTTGCCTGCCTCCATGACTCTGTTTCTTGTGGAGTTTGCACAGTTTTTCAGGTGTCTGAAAGGAAGGTGTTGCTGGGAAGGAAGAGAGATTTATCTGGAGCTGTCTCCTAAAGCTTTTCCTGACCTCCATCATGCCCCATGCATCCTTGCCAACTCTTTCCTCCATACTGTGACTCTCTTGGACATACTTTATTGTCTTTCTTCTTCAATTCTTTGTTTTCTTATTTGTATCTCTAGTGCTGACCACCAGCACTGGCATACAAAAGACACTTGTAAATCTTTGCAAAATGATGAATAGATTGATGGATGGATATTGAACTCATAGAAGCTCAAGGTAATAAGGAGTACAAATTAGTTGCAAGGCTGGCGGTTTGCTTGGGAGTCTGAGCTGAGTTTCTCTGGCCTAGGTATTCTTCCGTAAAGCCCATTTTTGTTATCCAGCAGAAACAGTGTTCTCTAAACTATAGGGTCCCAAATTCTTGGCTGTCTTTCAAAGCAATGTGTTAGGCCCTGGTAGAATATACCAGTGGCTGAGATGGTCTACTTGGCAAGTTATCAGTACTTGATTATCTCTGAAAAGGCAGACACTGGCAGTCTGGAATCACACACAATGATGCAATTCTCTCTGTCTCTGTCTCTCTGTCTCTGTCTCTCTCTCTTGGATTACTGATCTGAGTCAGAAATACATTGTGCTTATTTTGTATTGTGTAAGTCAGTGATCAAGTTACCTTGGAAGAGGTCATTGATGTAAGGAAAAGTCCACTAGGTTCCACCTCTCTCCCTTTCTCTCTTTCTTTCTTTATCTCT